>PVKM010004128.1:0-53601 GCA_004027735.1 Carollia perspicillata | reverse complement strand
ATTCTTTTTGGCTTCCACCGAAATGCCTGGTTGTTAAGCCAATTAAAAGAGTATTAGGAAATGGCCATATGAAGGTATAAAAAACATTAGGGCAAAATTATATTCATTTATGATGTAGTCTAAAATTTCTAAGGGAGATTATTTTTATCTAGTTCATTAGCAGGGACAATTCATCACCAGCTTCTTTAAAAATCAAGATGAGTTCCATGGTTACTTTGAAGATATATTAATGTGGTTTTTATGTGACTTCAGAAAGGTATTTTAGAACTTTTAGATTCCATATCCATTTCTATCAACTAGCTTTGATTTCTTTGTACAAATATCTAGGCCAAGGCTCTTGGAGAATACAAAAAGAAAAAAGAAAAAAACTAAACATATAATCAATAGAAGAACTCCAACACTGAAATACTTTCCAAGTGAGCTACATGTATATTTCCTGTTAGAACAATCATGGTATCCATCCCACCCTGATTGTCTTCTCTTTATTTGGATGATGAGAAAAGCCACCCAGTTAGGGCTTAGCATTTAGAAAAAGAAAAAAATGCCATCATAGGTTGGCACAGATTTCTCAACAGAGATAGAAGAAGCTCAGTCTTGCATAAGTCACCTTACAAGTAATGGTGGTAGAGTTCTTAATAGTCGAGTACAGAATAGTAATGGCTGTTGATTCCTGTGGACGTTCACGTGAAACCTCGCAGAGCATCTTGTTAATAGAAATCAACACTGTGTATGTCTGTCTTAACTTTGCTCTTGTTTGTTTACTCAACAGAGCTACAGTGAACCCGTTGACGTTAAGACATCTCAACCTCCTCAGCTGATCAATTCAAAGCCGTCAGTGTTCCATGGGCCCAGCCAGGCCCACTCAGCTCTGTACCTAAGTTCCCACTATCACCAACAACCAGGAATGAATCCCCACCTAACTGCCATGCATCCGAGTCTCCCCAGGAGCATAGCCCCCAAGCCGAATAACCAAATGCCAGTGACTGTCTCTATAGCAAACATGGCCGTGTCCCCCCCTCCCCCCCTCCAGATCAGTCCACCTCTCCACCAGCATCTCAACATGCAGCAGCACCAGCCACTCGCCATGCAGCAGCCCCTTGGGAACCAGCTCCCCATGCAGGTCCAGTCTGCCTTACATTCACCCACCATGCAGCAGGTATGTGCTCATGTGCTGGAGGGTCTGTTCATTCAGTAAAAAGGGAGATCGGTGTTTTCTGTTCTGCTATTTAAGTGGAGAAAGAACTGAAGATATTCAATAAATATCTGCCTTCTGAAAAACACAGTTTACAGGTGGAGAGTTTGGGCAGCATTATACAATCACAACAGTTGATAGCTGCTTCTTTGCATAATCACTGGTTTCCTTCTCATGGTATCCATTTTGCTTCACCTTTATAATCACCCTAGTTTTCTGCTTGAGTAAAGTGCATTTGTTATTTTGAGATGCCAACTGCTGCTAAAGATCTCTTTGGGATTTAGAACTCTCTATATTTTTTAAAATACTGTCCAGATACAAGGAAGTCCTGACTGGTATGACTGCCGAGTCCAATAAAAGCTGTACATGTAATCAGACCCCCTCTTTCTGGTCAGAAGTATCAAGGGGTACAACTTTAAAAGTCCTAAGAAATGAGCATTTTAACCAGAGTTTTATTTTAGAATGGATGCCTGGCTTCTGCATGCATTAGAAAATATGAGAGGTTTGGAAGCCTCCCCGCCCGCTCCCCAATGCAGAAAACATTTGTGTGCAATCTTAGCCTAACTTTTCTTTGAAATTAAGTTTTCCTTTTGGGTTCTGGTTTTATTTGAAAATGAGGAGCAAAAGGTGTAAACTAAACTGAGCATGAAACATTTAAAAACCCTAAAAAATTGTTTTAAAAAAATAGACCAGGTAAAACCTACAAATAATATCAAATTTATCTCACTTTTGTAATCTAATTACTCTATTTTTTCCAGATGTATAATTAAATATGCAAACATAGCCTTCGTATAGAATTGATGCCTAGGCCTCTGTGGAATTTGAGTCTATAGTTGGACTAGGGTAGGGTGCAGAAGAACCAGAAAGAGGAATTAAATATACATAGTCTCAAATTCATTTTTATTATTATAGTTGTAGACAGGATTTCTGAGGGCTGACAATAGCAAATATTAATATGTTACCTTACCTTATCCTTACTTTCAGAAAATTTATAATGTAGGTACTCCTAGCATTATCTTCCTCACACAGATGAGGAAACTCAGGCTTGGCAGAGTTGAGTAACATGAGCATGAGGTCAGAGCTGGAATTCACACCCCAGTCTACTCAGAAATCAGCCCGGATTCTTATATGCTAGACCTGCTGCCTCTCACTCTTAATCATCCTTGTACCAATTTTACATTAGAAAATCTGTGTCTCATAAGAATTTGGAGAGCCTTTAAATTCTAGTTAGTTTGGGGATTAACATGGTTGTGGAGAGCCTAGCTGAAGGCTTTCTTGGTCCCTAAGGCAAGGATATTGATGAAGCTCTGAGAATATACTTAGCTATGTTCAACAGACTAGTCATTGGCTCCCTAGAGAGGGAGACATGGGGAAAGCTGACTTCCACCATCTTGCCTTGCCTGCAGTGGAGTTTGTGATCAGCAAGTGATACTCACAGGGTCAAATTTCCACTCTTTTCATCAGACATCATTCACAATAAAAGGGACCCTTTTGGATGTCCGTGCATTTTAACGAACCAATAGTGTTTGCGAGAAGAATTAATAGTTTGAGGGATGTGTCTGTTGACTCCTGCCTAACAGGGCTTCCTGCAGGTTTGGCGCCCATGTGCTGCTCACGGTGCTGTAGTATGGGACTGCTTCTTCTTGAGGAAAGAACATGGAAGTCACAGTTCATTCAACACATTGAGGACTAGAGCTCTGCCAGAAAGGACAACTCCTTCCTAATTTATCCAATCAGGGATGGTTCCCTTTTTTATTTCTGCAGACACCTTAGATGAGGTGGTCATGACCCTGAATAGTTTCCAACATTTCAGAATTACATAATGTGAAAACTCAAGTGATCTGTCTTTCCATATAGAAGAATCTGGACCAAATAGGAAAAAGATAGAACAGACTACACTGAATAGGTTATTCATCAACCTCTGAGACAGTTCTATTAGCATATCTCCAAAAGTGTTCTTACCAAGATGGTAAGACCTGATTTCAATTTACATTAATAATAGAGGAAGAAAGGGCAAGGGCCCAAAGTGGAGGCTGAAAGACTACAGTGACTAAAATCACCTCCAACAATGCCCTGATCGTAGTAGGTGGTCAATAAAATAATGCTGAATGGACAAATAAGAGAATTTTTTTAAAGAGTAGTAGGAGTGTTTAAATATTAGAAGAAATTATAGTTTGTAGAATTTCAATTCCTTGGAAGTTTTCATTTTATTTTATTATTTTTCCTTAGAAGTTTTTAAAACTTTTTTTATTTATTCCAAAAAGATTGCTAGAACCTCTAACACATGCTAGACACGGTCTCGGCTCTGGGAATTGAATGATCAATGAGAACAGGCCTCTGCCCCATGGAGGTCACATCAGAGTTGGATGGGTAGCAGGTGGGAATAAGATAAACAGATAAATTATTAAGTCCCCCTGGGAAAAACATAAAACAGGAGAACAAACTTCAGGGGCCCTTAGCTGGAGTAAATCAGTAAGGTCCTACCGAAGGCTGTCACAATCACCTGAAGAATGAGAAGAGGAGGCAGCCTTTCATATTGAAAGGTTGGAAGGGTGTGGAGGGAACACCGGGAGCACAGCAGCAAAGAAAAGAGGCTCCAACCTGGAAGGACCATGCTGGGAGGGGCGGGGCTGGTCCAGGGCTTGGAAAAGCAGCCAGTGGGGAGCCTGGTGAATGGAGAGTGATGGGGAATAATCATAGGCAGGTAATTGGAATACGATTCCTCAGATTAAAGGACTGGCAGCCTTTTAGGATAACCAAGCTGGTAATCCTAAAATCAGGATCCAAGTGTCCATCACCCCTTCATATCACTCAACTTATTACAACCACAGCAGTGTGTAGGGGGCCAATGTCCAAGTCATCAAAGTCGGTCCTCAGCCTGTGGTAGCAGAACCGGGTTGTGGGTGAAATTACACCTGTCTGATGAATCATCCAAACCACCGTTATCCTGAAGACGTTTGCTTCCTGGGTATGGGGGCCATGTTTACGTATTCAAACAGCAAGGGGGAAAAAAAGAAAGAGAAAATTAGTGGCTACTGTATTTTTAAAATAATGTCTCATATTTCAGTATTACTTTAGCTATTTTATTATTCTTTTGAAAGTGAATGTATCCTACAAAAAGGATTATATGGTCCACCAGGAATAATAGCTTCATTTTTTTTCTAGAATAATATTTTATATGCTAAACCCATAGACCAGCTTTTTTGGTCCAGTTTCTTCTTTTTTTTTCTGTTCACTATATTGGTGAATGAGGTCAAGAAAAAAATCATTAATATCTGTCAACTTCCTTTATAACCTTAAGAAAATAATCTTTGTAAGATATCACACAGACAGATTTTCAATTTCCTTGTGTAATAAACAGCTTCTTTAGGATTTGGGTGTAATTTAAAGGTTTAAAAAAATCACATTGAGATTGATGAATAAATCAGTTGTGAAGACAAAAACATTGATGCCTGTTGAAAATACCTCTCCAGACAGGCAGGAAATGAAATTAGTTCCCAGCAAAGTGTGGATATGAGGATCACTGTTTGGTTGTGCTGCAGGCTTTATAGGACTTGCTATGGTGGCACAACAAAACTGCTAGGGCTACAGAAATCTAATTAAAGAGCAAATGTCCCTTCTGACATCAAATTAATCTTTATCATGTTTCCTATTTTTATTTCAATCTGGCACCAGAAAATGAAATTTAAAATTCCAGGCATGCTACAAAACAGTTGGTGATTTTTCTCTTGAGCATTAAAATGCAAAATATTCAGTCTTGTTTAATTAGACTGCTAAGCCAACATTTTTCAAAAATTTATACCATCGTTTCATATTTACATCAATAATAAAAATGTACTTAGCTCTAGGTTTGACCTCAGCATCTCTATATATAACATTCAGGAAAATGTTTCATTTTCTAAATTGAAAGCAAGTAAAATGATGTTACTTCAGGTTTTGCTTGTGTTTTTCTTGGTCCTTTGTTGTTTTAATTTTAGTGATCTTCAATTTAGGCATTGAAGTTCGATGGATTTTAAATCTTTGAACTTTGTAGATAGCACATAATTTTGGTTTTAGAAACTGAAGTTACCCGTTTAATCTTAGATGAATAACTTAAAAATTAATGTTCTCCTGATGTTCACTGCCCAACTCTGAGAAACTATTTTCACTGGATGCGGGGGGGTGGGGGGGTGGGGGTGGGCAACGGTGCTTTCTGTTGTTGATTGTGTAGAGTGGGGTGGAAGTGGTTTAGTTTGTTTTTATTTATTTTTTGCTTTTATATATGTTTCCATACTTTTAACTAACTCTAGATATTTTTCAACTCCTCTATTTTTGAGACCTGTTTACTTTTAGGTTACATTTTGTCAATTGTGCAAAAATCCAGTATGGAGAATTTTATGTTAAAAAGAGAGGAAATCCCTGAGATTTATGTATTTATGCTCCCTGTGCCTTTACAACAGTAACTATAAGTAGTCTGTGTTAAACTGTATTTATCAGAAAACGTGATTTAGTGAGCCACGAATATGGGCTAGTCCCTGAGACTATCCAGTAGGTGAGTCCCTGTGGCCAGCCCTTATGACAGGGGCCAAAATGGAAGTCAACAGGAAGCACCTCACTGTAGGAATTTTTTCCTGATGTTTGCCCAGCACCACACTAGATACTAGGGGAAAAAGTCAAGAAAGCTGGACAATAAGCCTCAAAAAGGCAATGCTATAGGACCATAATGAAAGAAATGCACTTCAGAGAAGCCAGTGGGACTCTGCAGAGGACGGTCTGGAAAATGAGATGAAATCAACCCAGAAAGGAGTAGAGAACCAAACATCCAGTTCAACCTCTTACTGTTCACCTTGCTGTGTTGGAAAACATTTATAGCTTGAGCTGCAAGTAGTATCTACATAAACAAGCTTATTTCCCATAAGCCAATTGTTAATTTAGGAAACATTCTATTCCTTTTAGTCTGTGTGAGGTCAAATAACCAGGCTGACCGAGTTCTCTACTTTTTGATGATCTGTTTCCAATTATTCAACATGTTGTCATTCATCCACAACTTTGCTGGGAGTTTGTGTGGACGCTGGCTTGAAGTCTTTATCATTTGAATGAAAAATAAATTAGTATCTTAAAGCCAATATTGAGAATTGAGGAAATTTGATAATAGGTGTCTTTGAGTAAAAGGGGACATTGACTGTCCCAAGAGGAACATTCATACATGACTGAAAGTCTAAGGAATTATCCTTAGTTAAAAATCAATCCTCTGATCATTCTGCTGAGTTTTTTTAAAAAAGAAAGAAAGGTAAAAACTTGATAGTATTATGCTTTTAAAAGCTCCCTGCAAGTAAATGGAGAACAGTTTATTTTTAAATAAGTTGATTTTTTTTTCAGTGGTTAAAAACCATGTATGAAATTGGCTGCAGAAAGAGACAACCACAAGATTAATTAAGTTGCTTTTTGGTCATTTCCAGCAAAGCTTGCTTATGCTGCTTTTGAATTCACCAGATAAGCTAAAAATAAATCATCGTGTATAAAGCTTTTTGTTTACCAGATATAAATATATACTTCAGAGATTCTGTCCTTGAATTTGTAATGGCTTTGCAAGGATTAAAAGTCAACATTTCACCATATCAGTGTACTAAAAGAATCTTCCCAAAGTCTGATTATTATTTGCCAGTTAATAGACTTTTCAATTAAAAATTATTTGTTCTATCTTACACTTTTGCTTCTCAGTGTTTCCCAGTGGCAGGTTGTTCTGAATCTTTTCCCTATATTAGTCCAACAACTGTGAGAACGCTTTGGTTGAAATTTTTTAGCTGAGAAAAAAAGTACAAATAAAAGAAGCAGCAGATGGTCCCTTTGTGACTGAATGAAGAAAAAGGGTTTTGAGAACAATATGTGAATAGGTGTAGTCTAATAAAACACTCAGCCACCTGCTGCCTGAATCCTTCAAAAAAAGATTCTGTTGCATATTCTGGGGAATTAACTATTAATCTATCCTTACATTTGATAGAAAACATAAACTTTGAAGAGTTTAGATCCTTTCCCTTTGTTTGGAATGAATCAGCTTTTCTATACTTTAAACTGTTTTTTTAAATTCAATTTATCTGCTCAAGAGTATAATTAAAGGTTTTCTAACAAATGGTTACATGAAGGAAAGGTAAGAAGAATGGGGGTGTAAGCACTTCTTTTCTACTTTTGTTTTAAGTTTTCTTTTCTACCTTTGTTTTAAGTTTTCTGCCTTTCCCGTAAGCTTGCCCTTGCAGAGCCACAAGCAAAAAGGCAGTAATGTGTTTGCAAACAATGGATAAATATTTAGGTGCATTTCTTCTTTAAGAGCCACTTGGATCCTTATTTGTGGACTGCTTTCCCTTTCAGGGATTTACTCTCCCACCCGACTATCAGACTATAATCAATCCTACATCTACAGCTGCACAAGTGGTCACCCAGGCAATGGAGTATGTGCGTTCTGGGTGCAGAAATCCTCCTGCCCAGCCCGTGGACTGGAATAACGACTACTGCAGTAGTGGGTAAGCGGCCGGTCATCGCCACCTGGTGGTAGACAGTACTCATAGCATGCCTATGGTGCCCTGCTCCCTAAGTCCTTGGAAATGTCCGTCTTTTCTTCCTGCTTTCTAAAAAGATGATCTGGAATGGTTCCACGTGCTTGAAAGCAGAAGACACTGCTCCAGAAATTTTCAAGCGGTCTTCTATCCATTCCAAGAATAAACGCCTTTAGATCCCCGTTTGCTTTAGATGTAGGTTAACTAATAGCGCATTTTCCCAGGGCACAATTTTATCATCCTTCAAGCCGTAACAAATAAACTTCCATCCCCCTGCAGTCACCTGTGGCATGTGTCTTGTGTTTAACAAGACGTTCTTTCTTTTCTCTTCATACAGGGGCATGCAGAGGGACAAAGCACTCTACCTTACCTGAAAATCTGAACACCTCTCCTTTCCACTGAGGAATTCAGGGAAGTCTTTTCACTATGGATTGCTTTGTACAGTCAAGGCAGTTCTCCATTTTATTAGAAAATACGAGTTGCTAAGCACTTAGGACCATTTGAGCTTGTGGGTCACCCACTCTGGAGGAAATAGTCATGCTTCTTTATTATTTTTTAATCCTTTATGGACATTGTTTTTCTTCTTTCCTGAAGGAAATTTGGACCATTCAGATTTTATGTTGGTTTTTTGCTGTGAAGTGCTGCGCTATAGTAACTGCCTTAGCAACTGTAGATGTCTCGGATAAAAGTCCTGGATTTTCCATTGGTTTTCATAATGGGTGTTTATATGAAACTACTAAAGACTTTTTAAATGGCTTGATGTAGCAGTCATAGCAAGTTTGTAAATAGCATCTATGTCACACTCTCCTAGAGTATAAAATGTGAATGTTTTTGTAGCTAAATTGTAATTTGAAACTGGCTCATTCCAGTTTATTGATTTCACAATAGGGGTTAAATTGGCAAACATTCATATTTTTACTTCATTTTTAAAACAACTAATAGTTCTATATTTTCAAAATGTTTGAAAAAAAGTATTCCCAAATGATTTTAATTTAAAAACAAATTGGCTTTGTCTCATTGATCAGACAAAAAAGAAACTAGTGTTAAGGGAAGCGCAAACACATTTATTTTGTACTGCAGAAAAATTGCTTTTTGTATCACTTTTTGTGTAATGGTTAGTAATGTCATTTAAGTCCTTTTATGTATAAAACTGCCAAATGCTTACCTGGTATTTTATTAGATGCAGGAACAGATTGGAAAAAGCTAAATTATAACCTTTACATATGGCTCTGTATTATTGTTTCTTCATACTGTGTCTGTATTTAATCTTTTTTATGGAACCTGTTGCGCCTATTTATGAAATAATAAATATAGGTGTTTGTAAGTAAATTTGTTAGTATTTGAAAGAGGTTTCTTTGATGTTTTAACTTTTGCTGGCAAAAAAAAAGTTCACGCTTGGTGTGAATACTTTATTATTTAGTTTTTACAGTGACATGAATAAAGCCAAACCTACTTTTCATTTAGCAGCAAATTAAAGTAACTAATCCTTATTTTTACATTTCTTTGGTTGATGCAAATGAAAAACTATGATATTTAAGAACTTTCTTCATACAGTATAACAGAGAAATTGCCCTAAAAGTCACACAAACTCCAAGACTAAACAGACGGGTTCTTGATCTAAAAGGGTGGCTTCCTGGTTCTCAGCTGGTGTTAGTCAATTCTGGAAACTCCCCTCCTCCAAAAAAGTAAGAATTAAAGTTGAATCAACCAAAATTCCTCAAGCTGCAGGCTTTTCACAAAATGCAGAAAACATTTAGGAATTGAATCAAGGTTGGAGGAAGGGCAGGGGAAGCATACTGCCAAGAGTATATCTAAAGATAAAAGGTGAGTAACCAGACAGCAAAGAAAGGGAAAGCATCCAAATTTGAAAGCTGTTCATAGAAATTGAAATTCTTGCTGTCTTTTGTGCCTCTACAAGCTACTTCTCTTTCCAGAATTCCTGGGTCTTCCAAGGGGATTCTGAGGGTTCTAAAGATTTGCTCGAGAACCAAAAGCATTGAGAATTTGGCTGCAGGTTTGCATTGCATTTATATCAAAAAGAGCTAGCAAATTACTCCCTCACAGAGGATTGTATTTTAAAAAGTTAGTCTGGTTGGAAATCAAGAGAATGGTTGATGTCTCTTTCATGAAATGTGTGAAATAAACTTAGCAATTTAACTAAATACAAATATATTCATTGTGTAATCCAGTCAGATTAAAAAGACAAAAGGTATGCTTGCTTTGGAATGATTTTAGGCATTGTACAACCTTGAATCACTTGAGCATGTAATAACTAATAAATAATGCAGATCCAATGTGATTATTAAAATGACTGTAGCTGAGAGCTCTAATTTTCCTGTCTTGAAACTGTGTAAGAACTCATGTGATTAAGTTCACAGTTTATTGTTTGTCTGTTTAGTATTTCAGAAATATACCAGCACTACTAATTACCTAATGTCTTTTATTTATTATATTATGATCAAGTAGAATTTTCACTTGCATTAAGTAAACTGAGAAGGTAATTACTGGGATGGAAACAGCAAGCTCTGACTTTGACAGGCGGTTTGTACAGGAAAGTACAATGTTGTTTACAGCTTTTCTAGAACAGGTGTGCAACCAGGGTAGAGAGAGTGTTCAAACTCGATACCAAAAACAGTACAAAACAAATATAAATAAAAGAGAACTCATCATAAGTAAAAATTCTTGCCACGTGTGACCATATTCTATTTGGACATCCATCAGTCTCTAAAGGACAGACACAGTCAGATGAGAAATCCCCAGTAAACTGGTGGCAGAGGTGCGCAGGCGCAGTGGGGATGAATGGGCTCCACGCCTCAGATGCTCTTTCCTGAGACGCTGAGAATGCCCTCTCATCAGCCTGATCTCTAGTACGGTGAAGTATTGCCTGAGAGATCCTCCATCTGTGAGAAGCAAGCCAGCTTCCAGCCGGGGCACGGTAGCTTGTAGCTTCAAATTCAAAGGAACAGTGATGTGGTGCCCTGCTGTTGTGCTCTGCACAATTCCTTCACTTCAAATAAGGTCTTTCTGGGAAATGCAGCAATAATATTGAACATAAATGTCTTTACCAACTCACCAAAATCAAAACTGTAACAGATCTGAAAAGAAGAAAGAACAATATGTATGACAGTGGGCAGGAAAGGTGGAGCTGTGTCTCTACCATACAGAAAGGGTAATCCCCAACCCCAATGCCCGTTTAAACGTGAATGACTCCGCGATGGAAAATTAGTCAAATAATGACTTCCAGTTAAGCAGGTTAGTGAACATAGCTATGGATAAAAGTTTGTCTCTGTGACTGTTTCACCTTGTTGCCTTGCAGGGGTGTCCAACCTTCTGGCATCTCTGGGCCACGCCCGAAGATGAAGAGTTGTCTTGGGCCAGACATTAAAATACATTGCAACGTGTAATCACAAAAAAAATCTCACAATGTTTTGAGTAAATTTACAGTTGTGTGTAGGGCCACATTCACAGCCACGTGTGGCCCACGGGCCGCAGGTTGGACACCCTTGGCAGAAAGAGCCCTGCTGAATGGGACTCAAGCTATCCATTGAAAGCCATAATCACAAAGAAAAGCATGTCCCAACTGGGATTCATTACTGAGAAATATTTTTAATTTATGAATTTAAAATTTAAAATAAGCATATCAATGGCAATTTTTTTCCATGGACCTCTTACCTTCTGCAAAATAGTTGTCCCACTCATTTGAAAGGTAATTAGATTGAGCCATATGAAATTGCCAATATTTGACTCTTGTACATAAAAATGACTAAAGCCTAGGAGAAAATACCGAAAAAAGTAATGTTATGTTTGCTGACAAGGTGCCTCACTTCAAATTCGTCCCAGGCATCTACATTAAATCAAACAAGGAATATTTTAAATTACTAAATTTTTAGTAAATCCCAATAAACATCCAAATTTCTTTGTTATGGTCAAAAAAATTTATGTTGAAATTTGTAACAAATAGGTTACCTGCTAGAACATGAAAGAATTTGTTACACACAAATGTTCTGTTAATGTTCATTGCTGAAAGGGGATTTGATCTGCATTTTCTTATTCCATTCATAATTCTCACTTTAAGTTAGTATTAGAATCAGAGGAATTCATCTCTTTGTTGATGACTAAACATTGAAATCATGGCAAGGCAAGATGCAAAATTCACAAGTTTTAACCCCCAAGTACTTATAATACTGAGTCATCTAATGGGTGAATTCATATAAGTCACCCAACAGTACAAACTCTTTGTTTCCCTAAAATAGAATCATTTATTTACCTCCAAAGCAACTTGAAATGCCAGAGCACACAGTAGGTGCACAATAAATGCAATGATATGTAGAAAGGTCATGGAACATCATGAATTATCCTCAATGGGAATGGTGTGCTGTTTCTTTGATGGTTTAAAAACTCAGTAGAGAAGGGACTAATTATTGCAGACAAGCATTACGAAATGAAGAAGAATGGAAATTTTTCATTAAGAAATCTAAGATTACAAAAAGATTGAGAAAAAGAGTTTTAAAATGAGTTGTACCCTATGTTTTCAGGCTACATAATTGAATAAGAGTTTCAAGTTACAAAAGTGGAAGATATAATACATGCTAGTCACACCAAGAAAGTAAGAAGCAAAAGAGAAAAAAAGGTGCTAGACAAGTAGGAGTACTGAGCTCAGGAGAGAAATTTCTGGAGACAAGTTTATGGAATGCTAAATTAAACATTGATGGGCAGGATGCTGATTTTTTTTCTAATTATCAAGTGTTAGTGTGACTTGGTGAAATGAAGCAAATAAAACATCACATTTCTGGACTTTGCGTAAATTACAACAGGATAAGAAGACATGGTCCTATTTTGTAAGATTCACAAGGATGTCCCTGGGTTTATTTTGAACCAGGTCCCTGCATGGAAAGGAAAAGTTGCCAAATCCTTAGACGAGACTATGGCTAGTGGGAGGCAGGGGTACCTTCTGAACCAACATACACACACTTCGCAATCCATGTCTATACAGACATTAGATTTTTCCTTCTCACTTCTCACTTGGTCAACATCTTGTTATTTGTATCCAGAACCAGATTACATTGCAGTAAGTGAGAAGTGAAGGTGAAGTTCTGGTTCCAGAGCAGCAGGCACCTGAAGAAAATGATGTACCACATTTCAGCGCTGGTCAGAGTGGTGCCTTACCAAAGGAACCCACCGCTGTCATCATTTCCCATTTTATTAGCAGCCTATGAGCAAGAAAGATGTTTCAAAGTGAAATTTCATCCACACTGACAGGAGACCAGTGGGGAAAAAATAACAACCGGAAAATAAAATGGAAAGACTTACAATTCTATAGAAAAAAACCCAAACATTCTAAAGAAAGACTATGAACCAAACTATAGCATTTTTAAGGCCACAGCATCCCTGTTTGACAATTGTGTGTTTACAATAAGCCTAAACATAATTGCTCTGATGGGCTGTCAGGGAAAAGATTAATTTGGCAAAGATTAGTATTGACTTGCTGTTTATTAAGGCTTTTAAACAGCTGTATCTGGCAGCATTCCTGTAAGTGCCTGTCATATCTGAAAATCAGCCTTACACCCTGGTGCTCACCAGCTGTTACTAAACAGTCTTCTACCACTTTGAATGTCTTTCTCCAGGCCAAACAGCAAGAGCAAACTATTGCCAAATGAGCCTTCTTCTCCTCCTGTCACTTTTTTTTTTTTTTGAGATGGGGGTGGGGAGCTTCTGAATGCTGAAATGTCAGCTCGTGGCCGATGGCTTAGCTGATAAGAGGTGCCGGAAGTCAGTGGGTGGTTTGGGTGCTAGATGAATACATTCCCCACATAGAGAGTGGTAGCGCTGTTAGTCACTTCACACAGACACAAAACCACAGCTTGCAACTGTTGTAAGGCAGAAGGTTTTAAAGACAGTTAGAGAGCGGTGATCAAAGGTTTAGAGCCAGCAGATATCCAAAACGAATGTTTTGTTCCCTCAGCCTGGCACATGCCCTACCAGCCATGGCGCTGCGAAAAGACCCCACAGTGGGATACTGAGGAAAAGTTCAGTCATGGCCATTAATCTCGATTGTGTGAACTGAGGTTTCTCCCTAGACACTGGGAAAGGACCAGCCACTTTTGGTCAAATGTGCACCTCACATTTTGATTCAGGAGAAACCTGTAGAATAAGGCAGGTTTGGATGTTTTGAAGTCTGAGAGAAAGGGCAGATTGAGTTTTGTACTGGAATGAGAGCCAGTAGTTTCAAACCTAAGTACAGTCATAAAGGCAATGGAAAGAATAACATTCCAGTGCAGTTAAACATTAAGCCACAAAGGGCCCCGTGTTACGGTGAAAGTCACAGGAATCTTTCCAATATGACTGCTTTTTCGAGGATTACTCTCAACCTTTTCCAGTTGCACTGGACTGGAATGAGTTGTCGGAGCAGATATAAAAGGACATTGTCATCTCTTAACCCTTTCACTACCCTTTCCATTACCCTGGAATAGGGCTGCGGGAGGGGGAGAAATTAGCCTGGGAGCTAAGCTTTCTGGATGGACATTTAAGGAAGCTTTTGTCAGTGTTTAATTCCCCCCCCCTCAAAATAACTTTTTTAAGTCCTTGGTATTGATGCAGTCTGATGCTTGACGTTTCAACTGAGATCAAGTCCTGTTGAATCCTAAGACATAGACCGACAAACCATACTGCCCAGTCCTGAAAGTACGCCACTCCTCTTCAGACATCCAAGAACTCTATCCCGAATCCTTTCCACATACCATGATGTGGATGAAAGGAAGGTGAGAAATGACACTAATCCAGCACTTACAGAGACATGAAGTGAATTGCTGTTGAGAACGGAAGGCAAGATGTGTGTCCCACTGAGCCCCACTGAGCTGAGCTCTCTGCTCAGAGATTTAAACTCCTGGTTCGGCTGATGCTAAGGCTGTGAACAAAGAAAAATCTAGAGTGCAGAATTCACATAAAAATTCATCCGTGACCGTAAATCGTAGCGCTCTAAGTCTGTGGCTGTGTTCTAGGGCAAGAGCTCACCGTAGGGGTCTGCCCACCCTAAAAAGTTAGACCAGGTGCTGGGTTGTACAGAAATGCATCTTCCTATTTGACCTGATGGTACCACAGACCTTACTGAAAAGGGGCCATTCCTTCGCTGGAGTCAAAGCTCACCTGTTGTTAATTAAATTCAAAGACTACAGCATCAACCTTTCATTTCTTAAAAAAATAATATTATGTTTAATAGAATCTAATAAAGGTCAGAACAGGGGCAGGGGTATCACTTAGGTCTATTCTTATGTTTTTCAGGAGAACATTTGGGAAAAAACTTTTTCTTCAAAGCTGTATAGGTTTGGTTGCCTCTCACTGGATGTAATTCCTCAGTTATTCAGATGAGTAAACTGAATATAGCAGGTGATGGAATAAACTAATTCAAAAAATAATTCTGATAAAGCCAATAAACTAAGGGAGGGGTCCCAATGCTTTGTTGAGGACTCCACTGTGGTTACACAAGAACCAAAGTGAACAGTGAATGAAAGGAAGTTTCCCCAGGGTATGTGGTTTGTGGATAAAGTCCTCCCAGAAATGCAGCATGTGGGCATGATGTTCAAACATTGAAATGCACTATATGAAAGTAGCTTGCACCAATAATCATTGTTAGACTTATTTTTGATCTAGTTTTATCCAGTTTCCCTAGCCTGAGGAATCCCCTTAGAATTCATCTCTCTGCAAATTATAACATTCTGTGGAGTATTTTGTTATTGTGTTTTGCTATTGTGTTTGTTTTAATCAAAGTAGACCCACAGAAACCTAAATCTGATCTTGTCAAGAGGTTCATACAAGAAGAGAAAAGATTGGTATAACTAATGAAACTGCAATTTCCGGGGAATATTACAAAACATGCGTATCTACAAAGCCATACTAACTGTTGAGTTGGGTCATTTCTAACACCTGGTTTCAAGATGTGGTTTCAGCAGACCAATGTAACAGAAGTGACAGTCCTTTAAGACATTACGTTCCTGAGGGCTGTTTTAGGTTGGGCTCTCTCCCTCCACCCTTTTCCTTTCTCATGCAGGAAAGAATCTGCTACTCTTAACCTATCAATTCCTTGAAATGATTCTGGTCTTGCATTCCCAGAGCATTCACCGTCAACACATGGACAGCTAGCTGGGGGAGCCACATGGCCTGCAGCCAGCACAGGTTGGCCTCGGTTGTCACTTTGCTGATCACTTTGTTAATTCTCAGATAAATGGAGAGAAATCGCATCTTCTCCCACCCACTTCTTTCTAACATAGAGCAATCAGAAGTCTCTAAGGACTTTCCTATCTAACTTCCCATTTCATATCACAGATTGTTTGGATAAAAACTATTAGCTTCATTTATTCAAACAGCTTCATTTCACCAAAATGAGCCTATTTTTAGCATTTTACCTAAAGGTTTGTTTTCCCATTTTTGTAAATATGAAGGAGTTTTACTGATGTTTTGGGCTTGAATCATCATCATTCCTGCCACCCAAAAACCTTTTGGACTCAAGTGAAGTTGATGAGTTCCCTAAGAGGAAATTCAGTTTTTTAACAAGAGACAGTAGAATGGCTCTTCACATTTAATTTATGTATATTTTCTTGCAACCTTTGAGTGTTTGCATTTTTCCATGAAGTTAGTTTCAATCATTTCAATTTCAGCATAAGTACTGTCTATGCCTGCCAAACATAATGATGCCAGCTCTTTATCTTGGTTTTATCTTGAGGTCATTACTTTGGAGAATACTTGCATTTGGACCACACACCATGCTGAAAAAAAAAAAGAACTCTTCAGAATACATATTCAAAGAGAGGAACTGCAAATAAGCTCAAAACTTTACCCACTGTGGCCGTTGTGCAGAGCCAATGTACAACATGGGGTGCTACATATGACCTTACGTTCCATTCCTGGGTTAAGACAAGAATTTTTAAAATTTTTCTGCTGTTATTCAAGGATTAAAATGGCAGATGGAAATATATAATAATTTCCTTGAGTGAATCACAGCAAGATCTACATAGTAGTGTGAAAACGACTGATTTCTCGAATCACAGCTGATGTAAACTAGTGAGCTTGGAGAATTTTCCTTCCTGCCATCCCCTTTACCTCTATGGAAATTTTTTTTTACTTTGTTTTCCCCGAAAGTATCATATGTGCCTATGGATTCTATGGCCCAGGAGATGAGAAGATTCACTCTTCTCATTGTTTCACCTTCAATTTATTCAGTAGCCCTCCAAACCTCCCACTCTTCAAAGATGTTAAAGTCACCAAATATTGATGTTTTATAGGATCAAGCTCAAGCATGTAAGCCTCTAAGCCTGACTTTCTTGACCACGAGGTTTTCAATGAGCTCTGTAATTATTTCCTTGATTCATCCAGATACAGGCATAACCACCTAGCCCCAACGTAACAGACACAAAGTCACTTTCACTGGCTGCCCATAGTTGTAGACTGCATGCCTACATGCATGAATCTCAGAGTGGTAGAGAGGAATCATAAATTAAAGCTGTATTTCTCAAAGTTTCGTATATTAAAAATAGATTCCCTGGCTCTGTTTCGTATAATCTGATTTAGAGTTGGTCTAAACTCTAGAGTGATGTCCCAGTATCTGCATTTTTGTTGTTACCCCCAGAGATTTTAAGGCTGGTGACCACAGACTAATCATATAAGGGGAGGTCAAGTCAATCTTGCCACCAGTTTTGAAGACCGAGATTCTGTGCGGCCAATGCCTAAGGTTAACACCACCTTGATAGTCAGCTTCTGAAAATGAAAAGGCAACCTGCTAATATATCTCTACATTATCTAATTAAAGTTCTTAAACAGTCCTCCACAACAAGGACTTTAGGGGCAGGTCTGTCCAGTGCTCAATGCTGTCTTTCCCACCATACCGAATGCATAGGCATTCATCCTCAGCCTTGTTGCCTCGCTTAGTATTCTAGGAAGGAAGAAGGAGGAAAAATTAGAGGGCAAATGAAAGGAGTGATGCCTGTCAGGAAACCAAAAACTTCCCCAGAAATCCCCAACAAATTCCACTTAAATCTTATTGGCCAGAATCATCTCACATGCTTATCCTTAGATACTCATTGCCCATTTAATAAAATCAGTGTTCTATTGCTAAGGAAGACGGGAAGAACAGATAATTGCAATAAAATTACCAGTGTCCACCACACCACTTCTATTCATTCAACTGAAGTGTTTTCTGCTGCATCACTACTGACTTAACTCTTTAAAAATATCCACAGTGATTCCCCGATTGCCAATCCTAAAGGTCTTATATTCTGCATTCATCTTCTTTGATTTCTCTGTTGCTTTTGCAACATTATTAAAACCCTCTTCCAAATCTCTCCCTTTGGTCTTACCTCTTCTAAATACTAGACCGTAGTTCCACTGACCACAGACAGATAGCTCTTAGCTGGTTTCTTATAACCACTTGACATTAAAAGTTACACATTCTAAACTTATGACCTTCCAATAAACATCTTTCTCAAACTCCTAGAGAATAGCATGTGACTTAATTAGCCTCCCAAACTAAGATTCTTGTCCTCTTTAACTCCTCCTTCCTGTCATCCCTCACAAAGATAAGACCATCTCTGTATTTGGCAATGGCAAAACCTGACTGGTTCTCAAACTTCATGGGTTATTTTCTGTCCATTTGTCCATAATTTAGTTCAATGCCTCTACATCTTTCCCCTCACCCCCTAGAATACCACCACAATTACCTAAGTGGTCTCCTAAGTGGGTTTACAGGCGCCTGTCTGTTTCTTTAATATAACTCAAATATAATATTATAAAGCCCTCATTTTTTAACTCCCTTACTCCTCCCATTGAGTATAGATTAAAATTTAAACAACTGAGCCTGATAAATACAACCACACAAACTCTGGCACCAATCTCCCCTACTTGCTACTGCTTCTCAGTTTTCCTTCCAAGATTCTAAAATCTGGCCACCAAATTCCTTGCCAGTCTCCACCACACTAGACTGCCAGGCTCTGCTCTATGCAATTATTCTTTCTGCTGCTGTCTCCTTTCTAAAAACTTCTCTATAAAATGAACATTACTTTCTCAATATTTCCACAGCATTCTGTTCTACATTTGGAAGAAAGTTCTTTTAAATAATGTAAGTATTTGTTTAAGGGTTTATTTCCATGAATAGATTGAGAGTTCTTCAAACTGGCTGAATAGGCCAGTACCTACTACTGTGCCAGGTGAACATATGCAATAAATGATTGTTGAAAGAAAGTGTATTTCTTTGTTCTAGACAAAAATCTCACAAGAACATGATGACTCCCTAGACAAGGAGATGTAGTAAGTCATCGCCTATGGGAGTCCTTTCCCAAAAGCAATAAATAAACCAAATTATTTTTTAAAATTACAATTACCATCTGATGAGGCTGGATCCTATGAAAACCAGGCGTGATGAGGCTGGCCTTGCCCTGCAGAATTCCATAATGGACCTGAGTAGGCAAAGCTGAACCTGGAATAGGTGCAAAGTCTAGAGAAAGCTGAACTGCTCAACCAGAAACAGGATGCAGATGATTTTGAATGAGTTAGGGTATTTTACACACACACACACACACACACACACACACACACACACAGAAAGAGTGAGAAAGAGCAATTAAATAGGAAGAAATATTGGAATCAGCCAAGAACATGAGCCTCGGGCTGGGAGAGGTAAAACAGCTGGTGGCTTTAGACATATCCCCTAAGGAAGTCCTCACGTGTGCGTTCAAGGAAAAAGAAAAAGAATGTTCACTACCCCATTGTGTGTGGTAGCTAATACTGAAAATAACCTAAATGGTCATTAGAAGAAAACTAGATAAAGCGTGGAATTTTCATACAATGGAATACAGCTGCTAAGGAATAAGCCAGGGTACATGCATCAAAATGTTTTTTTTAAAAAAGGCTAAAGAATGTTACCTACAGTTTGATATCAATTATGCGAAGTTAAAAACATAAAGTACAATAATCTATACTGATTCTGACTACGTGCATCATAAACATACTCTCTTTATTGCACTTTGCAGATATTGCATTTTTTTTTCAAATTGAAGGTTTGTGGCAACCCTGAATTGAGGAAGCCTGTTGGTACCACTTTTCCAACTTGCTCATTTCATGTGTCTGTGTCACATTTTGGTAATACACTCAATATGTTGACCTTTTTTATGGTTATTACATTTTTACGGTGTTCTGTGGTCATTGGTCTTTGATATTGCTATAGTAATTTGGAGAGGAGGCATTTGACCCATGTCCATATAAGACAATAAACTTAACCCATAAATGTGTGCGTTCTCACTGCTCCACTGGCCAGTGTTCCCCTGTCTCTTTCCCTCTCCCCAGGCCTTCCTGTTCCCTGTAACACAGCAACATTGAAACTAGGCCAGTGAACAACCTTACAATGGCCTCTAAGAGTTCAAGGGAAAGGCAGAGTTGTACATCTTTCACTTTAGATCAAAAGCTAAAAATGATTACGCTTAGTGGGGAAGGTACATTGAAAGCCTAGACAGGCTGAAAGCTAGGCCTCTTGTGACAAACAGCCAATTTGTGAATGCAAAGGAAAAGTTCTTAAAGGAAATTAAAAGTGCTACTCCAGTGAACACATGAATGATAAGAAAGTGAAACAGCCTTACTGCCGATATGGAGAAAGTTTTAGTGGTCTGGATAGAAGATCAAACCAGCCACAACATTTTCTTAAGCCAAAACCTAATCCAGAGAAAGGCCTCAACCCTCTTCAATTCTATGAAGGCTGAGAGATGTAAGGAAGTTGCAGAAGAAAAGTTTGAAGCTTGCCAAGGTTGCTTCATGAGGTTTAAGAAAAGAAGCCATCTCCAAAACATAAAAGTGCAAGGTGAAGCAGCCAGTGCTGATGTAGCAGCTGAGCAAGTGCTGATATAGCAGCTGCAGCAAGTTATTCAGAAGATCTAACTCAAACAATTAATGAAACTGGCTACACTACAGATTTTTAATCAGAAGAAGATGCCATCTAACACTTTTGTAGCTGGAGAGAAAGCAGTGCCTGGTTTCAATACTTCAAAGGACAGGATGAATCTCTTGTTAGGAGCTAATGCAACTAGTAACTTTAAGTTGAAGCCAATACTAACTTACTATTCCAAAAAGCCCAGGTCCCTTAAGAATTATGCTGGATCTACTCTATCTGTGCTCTACAAATAGAACAACAAAACCTGGATGACTGTACATCTGCTTATGAAATGGTTTACTGAATATTTTAAGCTCACTGTTGAGACCCACTGCTCAGAAAAAAAAATTATCTTTCAAAATACTACTGTTTATTGATAATGCACCTGGTCACCCAAGAGCTCTGATGGAGATGTACAATGAGATTAATGTTGTTTTCATGCCTGCTAGCAGAACATCCATTTTGCAGTCCATGGATCAGGGAGTAATTTTGACTTTCAAGTTTTGTCATTTAAGAAATGCATTGTGTAAGGCTATAGCTGCCATAGATAGTGATTCTTCTGATGGGTCTGGGCAAAGTAAATCAATCTTCTGGAAAGGATTCAGCCTTCTAGATGTCATTAAGACTATGTGAATGTTTCTGACTCATGAGAAGAGGTCAAAATATAAACATTAACACTTTAGAAGTTGATTCAATTTTGAGGGGTTCAAGACTTGAGCAGAGGAATTGACTGCAGATATGGTAGACATATCAAGAAACTAGAACTAGAAGTGGAGCCTGAAGATGTAATTAAGTTGTTGCAATCTAATGAGAAAACAACAAATGAGGAATGACTTCTTAGGAATAAGCAAAGGAACAGGTTTCTTGAGATGGAATCTACTCATAGTGATGTTGTGAAAATAATGAAAACAACAACAAAGAATTTAGAATATTACATAAACTTAATAAAGCAGCAGCAGGGTTTGAGAGGAAAATTGACTCCATCTTTGAAAGAAGTTCTGCCTAGGAACTTCTCAAATGGACTCAAACAGTATCACATACTACAGAGAAATGGTTCATGAAAGAGAGAATCAACTGATATGACAAACTCCATTGTAGTCTCACAGTGAGAGATTGCCACAGCCACCCCAGCCTTCAGCAACCACCACCTTGATCGGTCAGCAGCCATCAACATTGAGGCGAGAGCCTCCACCAGCCAAAAGGTAGGGACTTGCTGAGGGTTCAGATGATGGTTAACATTTTTATCAGCAAAGTATTCAATTAAGGTATATACATTTTTAGATGTAATTCTATTTTATACAATAGACTACAGAATTGTGTAAGCATAACTTTTATAGGCATGGAGAAAGCAAACAATTTGTTTAACTTACTTTATTGTGATATTCTCTTCATTGTGGTGGTCTGGACCTGAACCACCAATATTTCTGAGGTATGCCTTTATAAATAAAAAAAGTATAGAAACAGACATGAGAATATTAAACAGTTTATGAGAGCAGCTATCTATTGGGGGAAGGGAAAAAACAAGATCAGGGAGGGCTGCACAGGAACCTACCTATATCTACAATGTTTGATTTCTATAAAAAGATGCATCCAAAAATAAAAGTATGGAATAATGTTATAATTCACCAAGTGAAGGTGGTGGGTACATTGGCCTTCATTATATTATTAGATATTTGTGCCAGTATATTTTTAATTTCATTTTATTGATGATGCTATTACAGCTGTCCCAGTTTTCCCCTCTTTGCCCCTCTCCACCCAAATCCCCAACTCCTTCAGTCAATCCCCTCACCATTGTTCATGTCCATGGGTCATGGGAGTAAGTTCTTCAGCTACTCCATTTCCTATGTTGAGGTTTATATCCCCAAGGCTATTCTGTAACTACCAATTTGTTTCTTAATCCCCTCACCTCTTCACCTAGTCCCCCACACCACCCCCACTGTGTGTGTGCCAGTATATTTTAAATACATTTCAAAATTGGAATTTTCTCAAATTTAATCCCAAATACTAAATAATTTAAAGATATTTAAGTCCAGAAATGTTAAGTCTAAAATAGTTTGAATTTTGAGATTAAACACTTTGCTCTCCCTCAATCCTTAACCCCTACTAATGTTACCCAACAATTTCACGAAAACCTATACACACAAGAATATATATGTATAGTTTTTGTGAATATCATGGAAAGCAGCCAAATCCACCTCTGGGTCAGTGCAATGGGAAAGAGCAACAGCTGTCATAAAATGACAGATAATCAAAAACCTTCCCCAATTCAGCAGATGCATGAGCCTGCAGTCTGAGATGACCATGAAGTGTGAGAACTATTCTCCTGCTCACTGCCCCAGAATCCACAGGAAAATGGAAAGAGCTTAGATTTCTGGAAATGGGATTTCTGCAGGACATGGAAAAGGGACTTCGAGCAGACCTTACCAGGTCTCTAGAACAACCAAGTTTTAGTTGATATACACATATGCTATCTAGGTTACCATAATTAGTAAACAGGAGAAAGTCCCAAAATCTTTGGGCAAATGTCTAAAGATGCTTTTAATAATCAGAGCTTCCATGTTTCTACTTGTTTATTTAATTACAATAGTAAATGTTTTCTCCTCTTACATTGTGGCAGGGCTGAAAAAGAAGATAGGAAAAATTTCAGATTAGTATTTTCTATCCCAAGAAAATTTGTGTTCTGAATCCAGCAGTTTTTGCTATGCACTTCACAGCATCCTGAATGGCATAAAGGCTTACCTTTGAAATAATATATAAGAACAATGACAGCAAAAAACCCATTTGTTGGAAACCACTCTGCCTGGTTTCAGAAGTTGTAACCACCCCCCTGTGGCTAAGGCTGAGTGAGTTACCCCCAGATCGTGAGCCACCAAGGAAACAAAGCTTATCTCCCTGGCAGGAGCACTGGTTCCACTCTTTTTAGTTCATCCATCTCTGGCCTCCAATGCTTGGTCAGTTAGTCAATGACAAGTAAGACCCCTCAGAAGGGGAGCAACCTAAACCAGACACGATCACTTGGGAGACCCTCAAGGTAGGACTCGGGGCTGCAGCAAAGAGGGGGTGATGGACCCTCACTCCTTGGCTATTCTGACATAGCCTGAGTCCTCATTCTGTCTGCAAGAAGTCTCCTAAACTCTTGGCTGCCTTACTTCCCCTGCCTGACTTAAGCCTTAGACAATACTGATGGTGGGTACTGCCCTGTGCTTAAAAGGGCAGGTTCCCTAGGATAATCAGGCCTAAGAAAGAATATGTAAAATCCTGTGAAACCTGCTTTGTTTAGAATGCTCTCAATTAAATAAGGGTCCAAGCAAGAAGTGAATTTGTTCCTCAAAGTTTTATAGCTCTTTAGCTATCTGACCCTGCCTCAAAATAGGTCCCCAGAGTTCTTTGTTATCTATTGTTTGACCTTTACTGCCTGACAATGATTAATGAGCTTTACCTTTATTTCTGTGCAAAATAAACCCAATAAAAGCCCATTGAGGAAAAGGCTCTTGGCCCTTCTCCTTTGAGAGATCGGCCACCTTTCCTCACCAAGCAGATCATGTCTTGGTAGCATTATTTTCATACTTGGAGACTGGAGTTGGGGGGGGGGGCTCTGTGGGTGGAGCCCCCTCCACACCCATTATAAAAAGATGAGCCAGCCTCTAACAATCAGTTCAGAACTCTTTACACCATGATTTCTTGGACATATGTTTTTTCCTCCAAGATGACTTGCTCTAATGCCAGACACTTGGGGAAAATAACTTGAAGCAGTTCTATCAAAACAGATCATTGAAAATATAAAGGCAAATCTTTGATACCAACTAAGGCATGTTATGGACACACCGACCCCTTACTGAGTCTTTCCCAAAGGCCAAGGTTGGAACCACAGAACAGATGGGCACAGAATACAGTGACATACATGAACTAGGTGATCATGCCTACTTCACACATTACCTAGTAATCCGTTAAAAGCCGAAGGTTTTATGGTTTGTTTTTAAGCCCTATCAAAATGTCTCTCTTCAAAAATGGCTTTATTAAACTGAATATATCCAGAAGGCTGCATCAGAATGGTGAGTGCCTATATTTTCCAGGTGCCCGGGAAAATAGTGAAGGGATAAAGAAAAGTGGGGGAAAACAGAGAAGTGATAAAAACTTTGGAAGGGACTAAAATATTTTAGATCATCACAAGCCTGGATAATTGTGATTAGAAATCTCCCAGAGTCACTTTTCTGTTTCCATGTCAAGTTCAACCTGCCACCTCTCCAGCCTCTCCCAAAGCTGCCAGGTTAAGTTATCCAAGGGAAGAAGAGCAACAGTTGATTGATTTTCTTCTTTCTTTTTTGCCTTTTCCAAAGCTTCTATTTCTTAAGTGAGTCATTTATTTGAGGATTCTATCTTCTGCATCTGTACAGGAAAATGTTACTTGGAAACCAAAGTAATAACATCGAAAAGTGACATTTTCTATTCATTTCCGAACCTCAGGAATGAGGTTACTAAGTGGCCTTTTGGAAGGGTCTTTCTGCCTTTGGCTTTTACTTTTGGTCTACTAGTTAGTTTTTAAATAGGGAGCTTTCTAATCCTTTTATGTAGATGTGTGTTTTAATAAAAAATGAAAGCTCAAAAGAGACTTGTTTTTACACACATAAAAAAAGAACTCTCTCTCCCTCTCCCTCCCCCCATCACCAGTAGGTAAAAAAAAGTCACCTGGAAAAATACACAATCTTTCTTTTCTCCTCCAAACATGTGAAACTATTGAAAAACATAATTTTAAGAATTTTTCAGAAATTGTCAATTTAAAACTACTCAAATAATTCCAAACTAAATCCTAATCACAAAGGTTTTTTTTATTTATACCATTAATGGGAGGTGGGAGGAATGCCATTTTTAATGAAAACAGAAATTGATGCTCACTGTGAAGACAAGCCTGATCTCTTCTTGTTGATGCCTAAGGGAAGACGTTGTAATTCCTACTATGAATAGATTCCCGAATGTTAAGCCAGTCAGTGGGTTCCTTTGAAGTATGAGTCAGATTAAAGTAACATCATAAAATATTTTTGCTGAAGTCATACCCCATCATTGTTCTTACAACTATCAAGCCAAAGAGGTTTGATAACACATGGGGTAACCTGAGGGTGGGGGAATTTTTGAGATGTTTATCTATGGCTTCATCTGAGATGATCTGTCTAGCCAAGGGGCAGCCCAGTGCGGACACAGCTGATGATAGTGCAGTTTTCACTAGGCAGACACCCTCCAAATGCCAGCCCTCATACCTAAAGCTGCCGTTGAGAGAGTGCCAACAGCCTGGTACCGGAAGTGCGATACAGATCGTTCTCGGTGGAAGCTTATTCACAGTGTCATTTCCGGGGAAAATACCGTGAATCTCATTGGGTTGAAGACGACTTTCCGAATCTAAACTACTAATCCACTCGCCAGAAAGTATAGCTCAGTTATAAAAATCAGCACAGGTCCAAGCATCCTGAGTCTAAAAAAGAATGCAAGACAGCCTCTTGAACATAATAAAAACTTACATCTCTCTGCCTTACATCAGTGTTTCTTTTGGTTCAGAGTTCTGTAATCTTATCTGTTTGGGGCAAGTGGGGGTGTGGGGTGTGGGGGAACCCTTAGTGAAAAATGTGGTAGATGCCTGTTGCCCCTGGTCTGGGTTGTGGAGGAAGATAGAAGACCATGGTCAGAGTCAAGGACACTGCTCAGTGTGGAAGGGACCATTCCAGATTATACAGGCCATGTGCATTTGTCAAGCATTAACTTTTAAAGATCATTGGTAAGGCATTAGAGGAAGCTAGTGAGATTTGGTGTCAAGAGGACTGGACCCAAAAGTAAGATCACATATCATCTGAATCAAGAAACGTGTGTAAATGAAAAAGGGGTACTACTAACAATTATACCAGAATAACAGAGTAGATGAATGCAACGTTAAACAATGCAGCATGTATGCACACCTTACTTCCAAGCCATGCAGACCATGGACACATTGGTTTACTTCGTAGGGCCTCTATCTCTTCATCTGTAAAATCCAAAGGAAAGAATACCAATATCTCAGGAGTTAATAGCAGGCACTGTACAGATTCAAGGCACTGCATATGTGAATTGTATTTGGAAATGTGTCACTCAATAGTAGAACCTAGCCAACACCAGAATAGTTTGCAGACCCCTAGTTTTTACCTCACAGAACAACATCACAGCCTTCTAGAACTTGGCAGTTCTCGGCAGCCAAGGCCTCCGAGCCAAGACTCCTCACTGAGGTGTGTGTTTCTCTTGTTTAAGAATGCACTTCACTGTCCAAGTGCCTCAGAGTGATCACAAACTACTCTTAGAGGAAAAATGCTTTTTTTGTCATCATATGGCTACAAACTCTCAGGCAACCAGAGGCTGAGAATTCTGTGGTCATTAGGGCTCGCCTGGACCAGACAGAAACTTTTAAATCAGACATATTTTTTAAAAACTCATTTCAAAAGTACCTCTTCTCTCCAGGCTTTTGTCTGCCTGTGCAAACCCACAGAGTCCTGAGCATATCAGCATCGCACACCTGGGTAAATCAAATAGATGTCATAACAGACATAGATATATAAGACATATGAGTATGTATATAGACACATGCACACACACACACACACACACACACACACACACACACACACACCACAGAGGAACTCTAACCCCCAAACTAAACAAATATGTTGGTAAGGAACAGAGTCCCGTAGGGAAAAGATGCACCAGGCTTCGCAAAAGATTAAGGGCTAACCCCCATGAGGAGCATGTATGGAATGTAGGAATGTCATGGTTGGCCATCCAGGTCTCACACTTCACAACTAAGGGCACTCATTCTTCAGCTGTTAAGAGTGTTGGCTACTGAGCTGTCAGCTGTGTCCCTCTCTGGGAATTGCTCTCAGCCCAAGAAAGCTGCATCGCCCAAGTTCATGCCCCCTCCCCTGTGGCAAATGCAAGTAATGCCTGTTTTATAGTAGTTGCCTCAAGCTGGGACAACTCTGAAGGACCATCCCAGCCCTGGAACTTCTGAGGGATCAGGACCAGCTGCAAACTTTTTGGTGACTATGTCTCAGTTGTCCCTCTATCCATCCATCTTTTCATCAGCCTCCACAGGTGTTGATCCCCAGAGTGCTCCCAACCATATTCCTGTCCACAAAGCTCCATTCCAGGGTCTGTTCCCTAGGAAACAGTCTAAGACAATGCACCATTTCTTTTTTGATTTCTTGGAAAAAAGAGGAAGTACTGATAAATAAAATGAAATTATATTAAAGAGGTACCTTGAGATGAGCAAGGCAGGTCTCTCTCAGAAGTGAGCTGGTGAGAGAGACGGGCTGTAGACAACATTCAGCCATGAGAGACTCAAAGAAAACACAGGTACAACCAACCCACAGGATGAGAGCCTGTATCTGCCAGTATTTATTCTGAAAACAAGCACTGAGTCATTTAACTGTTACTTTAATAAAGGTATTTGTAAAACATCTGTTACATGTGTAAAGCCATATTTTAAAATTGCCTATTATTCTAATTATCTAACATTGCATTAATCATATCTGGAAAACCTGTCCAGTTATGATCATCCATCTGCTCGTTTGGGGAAGCCTACCTGAGCTGCAGATAGTTCCAAGGAGGAAACGGCTCACCATGGAAATCTAACAGGAAAATAGGAAGATTTCATTGTATTTTGATGATGCAACAACTGAGGAATAGTTTTGGATTCCTGGAACCTGATTCCTGACACACCTCTTCACTGAAATGTTTTCTTCTAGATCATTTCTTTGCCTGGGTATTTCTGGGTAGGAAAATAACTCCCATATTTGACCTTCCACCATTCTGCACAGATCTGTATAAAGATTTTTGTTGTAGGGTTTTCCCTCTGGCTACTTTCCGATTGAACAAAAGTTTTACAATGGGAATTCTCTAAAGTTGGTTAATTAAAATGGTAGCACTCTGGGTCTTGAAGTCAAAAAGAACCCTTCATAAAACATTATTTTTTAATCATCCACAGAGTCCTATGAGTTCAAGTGAAGAAAGACACTCTGGAATAACAGATCCTGCATTCACCTTTGAAATTGCCGTATGCACATACATAAATCCTTCCTTTTAAATTATGAACCATAATATATTAGTAGTGAAATTGAAACTAGATGAATGAAATTCAAGAAACCAGAAATTATTACATAGGATTTGCCACACAGGATCCTGCTTCTCTATCATGAATTCCTAAAAGGACTGTCAGCAGGATCTAAACAGGTAAGGAGTTAGCACTGAGCCATGGGTCTTGTCACCGGCAGATGTAAAACGTTCCCTCACATTCACAGGCCTGTACCAGAGAACTCAACAATGGCTGCAAAACAACACGCATTCAAAAGGTGACCGTCATCCCCTAGCTGTTTGGTGTGGCTCAGGATGTGTAGCTATCCTCCAAGAGTAGTTTGGGAAGTGAAATCATTTGTTCCTATGGAATTTAATATTCTATTTGATTAACAACATAAATACAAACTAATTTCTAAGAAGAGCAATATAGAGGCCTCTCACCTGCATGGCATAACAAATCCCCAAATGCATAGCTTTTATATACCTTATGGAATTTATAATCGATGTATTCAGAACCAACTCTCAGAAACAAAGGACTAGAGCAATCTGAAATTCTAGAAACGGAAAAGTCAAGATGGCCACTAGCAGCAAGCCTCCACCTTGTGTCTGGCCTTCTCCTTACATATACAAATATTGCTTCCTAAATGCCCCATACTGCAATTGGAGATCTTGAGTCCCAAACTCTCAGAAAGACTACTGAAGTGACGAATGCTTTCTGAGAACAGATTCAACGAAATGGTCCAGACACTTCTGAATAGTCGCATCAGTGCTAGAACTGCTAGGACTTTCCTCCTTTCCACCCTCAATCAGTGGGACACAGCCTGAAACAGGGTTCTGTCATCAAAAATAAGGTGGACTGTTAGAGAAGCCCTCGAGAAAAAAAGACTATGGTGAGGTTCCACCTGGCCTGGCAAGCCAATAGAAACAGGGAGAATTTCTCTATCTAAGGGTCAATGCCACAAACAGAAATTGGGAGTTTCATTTTTAACTGCCTTCGGTTATATTAAAGTTTTCTATTTCTATCACAAGTTGAACTTTGGTAGAATATTCACATCCATAAATTCAATTCACTATGTGACAAATAGCACCAAAAGTTCAACATGACAGTGGACATAAATCAAAATATCCGTATGTGTGTACTCTGAGAAAAAACGTCTGGTGAGCAGAGGAGGCTCCTACACACTAACAGCCAGACCACAATGCTCAACCATGGCGCCGTCTAACAGACCGAGGCCACACCATCTCTCGGCAATGCCTAGATACAAGCAGCTCATTTGCTGGTGTCCTTTTAGTGTGGCGGGGTCATATTTTTCTCCTGCTTTTGAAGGATTGTCAGGTTCTGGTTTAAAGTCTCCAGAGTAGTACTGGGCATCCCTTTCATTTTACTCTTTGATTTTCACTTGAACCCTAGTTTCAAAGATAAACCAAAAATAGGGAGGGTAGAGGGAGTTATGAAGCAAACATTTTTGAAGTATCACATGAATTTCCTCTAATTTCTCTCCTGGCATTTTGTGAGCTCTAGAAACATTTCATTGCAAACTGAACTGATATTTTTCAGTCACTTAACAAGTAACGCCATTTTAGAAATTGCAGAAAGGAAGTGCCTGAAGATTTGTTCGCATTGACTTTGCATTCAAGTCAGAGTTCCTCAGTTCATTGCGCCATGCAGCCACGATGGTAGCTCCATTAAAGATGGACTATGGCTTTGTAATATAACCAGTGCTTACCTCATTGAAGAGGGAAAGTAAAAACATTAGATAACAATGAGGAAAACGAAGCTGATGGAGGAGTGATATGAAAGTCACGGAGGCTCTGCATGGAAGAGTTGTCTTTCACAGCACTATTATCTTTGTCCACAGGGCTTTCAACAACGCTGACTTATCTCATTAGAAAGCCTCTATCCCATATTTCTAAAAAGGATTGTTTTTTGCAGTCTCTGACCAATGTATATTATGTGGCTTACAAGTAAGTTCTAAAATATATTTTATTTTATCTTACAACTTAGAGTTGAGGTGACATCTTGATCCCAATACACTCACAATTTTAACTCTGCAAATTAAAAGAGAGAAAGGAAAAAAAGAAATGAGAACAAGGGGAGACAGTGTCTTTACGAGCAGTAAATTTACTATAGCAGATGGGAGCGCTTCACCTCGGGACCCTGACTCGCGTTACAGACATCATGTTGGGTAATGACAGCATGTGGGAAGAAGCTTCATACAAAGTCACAATCCTGTCATCACAAAGGAGTCAGCAAGGAGAGCATGAGAGTTTATCTTCCTTGGGGAACCTGAGCATTTCATCTCAGGAACAAGGAAAACCCTCTGTCTTTCTTTTTCCTTCATAAACCAAGGAACACGATAGGTCTCTGAAACTGACGGGGATCACTCTGTACTGATCGAGGTTGAGTGCAAGAAGATTCTGGTTGCTCTGGGGATCACCACTGTCTCGGAGCTGTCTAAAATATTTGATGGGAAATTAGAAATGGAATATGAAAAATTCCAGTAGGAAGCAGTTTGAGGTTCTAACGACGAAAATGCAAGTGCCATTCAGTTGTATTTGCTCGCACAAAATACGTTATCTCCTAACATGTTCCAGGGCAACGAAAGGCCAACATGTCCTTTGACTGGCCAAGGATCCACCCCAGGATTCACAGGAGAAAAATAGGAATGTAGAGAGAGACTACAGATAGCCAGGGATCTGTTGCTTCACCCATTTTTCAACCATTGTGCCTAAAGAAGGTGAATGATTTGAACAGCAGTAAAAGCGAAAAGAAGGACTGGAAAGAGTGTCAGAAGGAAGAGGAGTTTGACGGCATCCTTTCTTGAAGGCTTATTTACAAGGTGGTTTATTTCAAATTGCTCAGTGACAAAAACAAAGACTGCTACCTCAGCAGGCTGAGCCACCAAAAGAAAGACTAGAAGGTGCCAGATGGGATTTCTGTCAGTGCGTTTAGGTCACATGTGGCCATTTACTACAAGGTGCTGCCAAGGTGACAGCAAACTGTGCCTGGATATAGTCAAATCCAAGTGTCATTCTGGAAAGAACAGTTGCCTAAGAGAAACATCTGTTCACCATCACTCATGGGCTTAATTGTGAGGTTCTTATCACCCAGGAGTGTTTGTCTACACACCACATGCCCTTCCTTATGTGCAACTTCAAAGAAACACCTGAACCAGTACAGAAGCCATCCAGAAGTGCTGATTAGATATTTGACTCCTAAGCTGGTACTTTCAACCAACTTGATTAACTAACTCAGTAGAGAAGCCAAACACAGAAAGATGGACTTTGAAATTTGAAAGAACTGCTTTGAACATTTTTAAAGGTAGTTTGAATTTGGCAAGAGTTTGAGAAAAGTAAATTAAGCCAAAAAAAAAAAAAAAGGAAAATTAAGCCTATTTTCTTGTTTCTGTTCCCTGTTAGGAGTTCCCCCTTGACAAATTTTCAAGTCCTCATTGTAGAATGAATGCATTATAGGTACATCTACTCAGCCCTCCCAGTAATGTCAAAGTGCTTTACCGAACCCAGGCCAAGGCAGGATAAAGCCATCATTCATTTACCCCTTTCAGAGAGTGCCCTTGTCCTTAGTGTCCTGCCCCCACTTCCTTGTTATACTGGCCACTGGGAATTCAAATCAAAGGAATAATTTTGGCCCTCGCTGGACTTTTGTTCTAACTAGAGAAACACAAAGGTAACAGGCCTCTCTGTAGTTTCTCTGTTATCCTGTCAATTCAGTAAGAATCCCTTGCCCAAGAGACACTGAGAAAACAAACTACTAGGAATGGAGGAGAGAGAAAGGTTCGTGATTCCTGCTTCCCATTGTCCTTGCTGTTTGAGCTCAGGTAACCTTTGTCCTGTCCTCTGATGCCCGTCCCAACCACCTACAAGCTGTGCACCACATCTCCAGTTTCTACCTGGAAATTCTTTGGTTAATCCAACATCATAAAAATGATTGCTCGATTTATTTATTTTCTCATGAAAGAATTAAGTAGCCATGTCTGTCCAGATAATATCTAGTGAACTTAATGGAAGCAAAATAATCCCAGAGAACCCTAAAGAACTTTTTTCGTCAAACAAAAAAAAAAGTCTGTTAACTCCACTAGGGCAGATGAGGTTTTATATGCCTACCTTCTCCAGAGTTTCTATTATGTAAATATAACTCAGTTGATATGGGTACTTCTGGGTTTCGTGGTCTGATTTTTAAATCATTCTGCATTCATACACTCCCTTAGATAAAAACCCCACTGTGGAGGATAAGAGGTATTTTGTAGGGATACAGAAATCTTTCATTAGAACATCTGTTCCTCATAGAGGGTTTTCTTCAATCCTAGAAATTATTCCAGGAACAAGTATGACTGAGTCTGGAGAATTGAGTTATTTCTACATTAAAATGAAGGCCAATTTCTAAGCATATATCAGCTCAAATCAAAATCATGCACAAGTGGCGTGTTGTGGGCTGTCAGGCAATGATTCCATCAACCTTGCACTTATCAAACAACAGCAACAAAATTACTCACTGTGTTTTCTTAATATTAACACTAGGCTAAAATAATGACCAGATGTTCATTCTTTTAAATCTCCAAATTCCATTTCTGTGATCTTATTGCATCAGGGCAACTCTTAAAAGATTACACCATACTGACACTACGGGTGTTTTTATAAGCTGTATAAAATTTTTGGAAGGATTTCTGGTAGGAGTAAGCCCACATCCTAATTAGGTTTGGGGATTTTTTATTTACTTTTAGAGTGAGGGGAAGGGAAGGAGAAAGAAGGGGAAAGAAACATCAATGTGCCGTTGCCTCTCGCACACCTCCCACTAGGGACCTGGCCCACAACCCAGGCATGTGCCCTGACTGGGAATTGAATGGGCAACCCTTTGGTTCACAGACCTGTGCTCAATCCACTGAGCCACACCAGCCAGGGTTAATGTGCATAAGAATTTTTAGATTAAAACAAAAAAATTTGAGTAAAGTTTACATATGCAAGTTTAATAGAATTTAACTTTCTTGACTTTTGATTAAATTAACTATTTACAAGAGAAATATTTTTCTAAATCTTTCACTGGCACCCTGCTTTCTGCGGATAAAATTCAAACTCTTCCATGTAGCATTAATGCATGACCCTCTGTGATCTGTGTTCTGCTGGCTTTTTCAGCTGCATGCACCATATTATTGAGCCATGCTGAACTGCTCCCCACGCACCATGACCTCATGCCTCCTCTCCTGTACGCATGTAATGCCCATGCCTTTCTTTTCCACATGGAGTTTCCCCATCAACACTTACCTCAATACTACCTTCTCCAAGAAACTGTTCACGATTCCTGCTCTCCCTGCTTCCTTCTTCTCTTTCACCACATAATTTTAATGGGCCTTTTTTTCCCTTGCATTTGAACTATTTTCGCATCTCTCTTCCACACCACATTGTAATTTATGTAAAGGTAACTTATTTTTTTTCTTTGTATTTCTTGCATCTGGCTCCATGTTCCATAAATAATACGCTCTCATAAAGCAGTGACTAAGTGGATGCTGGCCTTCATCTTCTAAGTTCTGCAGCATTCAGCACAATTGACGGCCGGTCCTAGAATTGTCTAATCATTTGCTTTCCAAAGTACTACTCCCTTCCAATCTCCTTTAGCTCTCTGGACCATCCTTTATCCAGATCCTCTGATGATTCCTATTCTTTCTCTTATCTGGTAATATTTGACATCGTACTGATTTCTAGCCCATTCTTTCCTTTACTCCCCTGCATCCTTTCTCTGGATGGTATATTGAGAACTTCACCTGTAGTCACAGGCTGATAGCTAACCAGCATCAGCCGAAGGCTACCAGCCCTGAAATGCTCCTTTTCTCATCCCATTCTCACAGATGTTTCTCCAGCAATGAAGTAGCTTTTAGTCTTTCACAGCACAATAATATCTATATTTTATATATATTCAAATGGAATCAAATGATTATGTTTGTCAGTTATGAGGAATCAATAAATCAGAGTTCTAAAACATTCTCAATACTATAATAACCATGAAAACAAATAAAGCGAATGTATATCAGAACCAAACATATCAGTGTGAACCTAAGAGAATTCTGGTAGAAATTAAATATAGCTCACCTTTATTTTTTATTTCATCTCAGGGGGACATTCATGGCAATCCATGGCGATTGCACAGCTGTTACAATGATAACTCCATTCTAAAACAGAACTCCCACCCCGTTGGCCTCATGGAATGGATAAGGTGGGAGAGATTTTACTGGAGTCCAGAGTTCAAGTGTGACAAAGCTGTTTATTCTAGTGACGGTAAAATCTCACAGTGCTGCTCTTTGCAGACACCCTACTGGGAAGAAGGAAGTAAGTGGGCATTTTTCTTCTCCTTCTCCTGGAAAACAAGCTTGACTGTCTCAGTGGCTAACTTCATTTTTTTTACAGCTGAACTTTCACTAGCTTTCCTATTTGTCTTCATGGGACTAAGTAAGGCGAGAATCATGTTCACTAATCACTCAAGCCACAGCCTTGTCATTGGCGGTTTATTTAGCTTTAAAAAAAAAGATTTCATTCATTCATTTTTAGAGAGAGAGGAAGGAAGGGAGAGAGGGAAACATCAATGTGTGGTTGCCTCTCATGCGTCCGCTACTGGGGACGTGGCCTGCAACCCAGGCACTGAGCTGGGAATCCTTTGGTTCTCAGGCCAATGGTCATTCCGCAGAGCCACACCAGCCAGGGCCAGTTTATTTAGCTTTGATGTTGTGGTCAGGCCTTGGCCTTAACAGAAGAAATTTTAGGATCTGAAAGGCTAAGAATTATCTTACATTTCAGCTCATTTCTACTGATGGAGAGAACACAAATTACTAAAAGTTCTATTTTGAGAACTTTTAGTTCTCAAAACATTTTAAAGCAACTGCTTTCTGTAACTACACAGCTTGAAAATTAAAGAAAATCACTGCTCCTCTCTTTGACTCACCAAAATTGTACCTGGTCCCAGCCACATAGCTCTCAGCAGGGCTGATTCAGTGCTATGCTAAAGTCCCTTAATGTTTACTTCAAATGACCAATCTTCTCTTCCTGGGTGCCCAGTGTCCTCAACTTCATTGCAGAATATTATACTTAAATTCTGATATTATAAGTCATGCTCTACACAGCTGCAAAAAAAAATTAATTCTCTATATAACTTCCCAGCACTCATACCCTACCTCTGTTTCTCTTAAGCTGCCCAACAAAAGGTGCAACAGGCATTGTTGGCTACCTGCAGCATAGTCATCCCCCAGCTTCCTCCTTTCCATCAGAAGCCCAGTTTACGAGAAATCCCACCCTTCCTCCGTGTGGCCGTGCACCTCCCCTCCCCCTACTGGTGATTGGATCTGAAACATGTGGTGTGATCACAGGCAAGGACAATCTGCTGGGGGCCGCAGTGGCTTCTCGGAGAGGTTTCTTTACTGATAAAAAGATAGGTAGGTAGATACCTTCTTATTTCTCTGGGTGCTTCATGTGACGTGATATTTATTTTACAATGTATTAACAAGAGAATAGGCATCAATAGACATGAATGTTACAACCCTTTGGCGATAGCTATTTGAAGAGACAAAAGTTTGTGTGAAATATACAGGGCGGGGCAAAATTGGTTTACAGTTGTTTGTATGGAGAATAGTACAATAATTAATAAATAACATACAAGAATGAACCTTATGTTTTATGTACTTTATTTCTATGTTCATTCCATGCCCTGCTGCTTTGTGGCCAGTTTTATTCTCTTTGCTCCCCCACTAGCACCCAACCAGGGGAGAAAGACCAGACCTGCACCCAGGCTCAGGACAGGGAAGCCTGGGCCTCCCCTTTGCCCAAACCCTCAAAGCCACTGGCTCCCCCATACAGCAGAGAGCTGGGTGTTGAAGGCCCCTGAAGGCCTGAGAGGAGCACCTTTTCTTTGTTTTGCTCAGTGACGGTCCTTCGCGAAGGAAAATTACATCGTTTGTGACCCTTCATTTCATGTGTCAACTTAGCTAGTCCACAATACCCAGGTTTCAGTCAAACACCAATCTGGATATTGCTGTGAAGGTATTTATGAAATGTGCCTAACATTTCAATCAGTGGATGCTGAGTAAAACAGACCGCTCTTATAATGTGGGTGGGCCTCATCCAAACAGTTAACAGCCTTAAGAGGAAAAAACTGGGCCCCTTAGCAAAAGGAAATTCTGTCTCCAGACGAACGTCACACACTTCAGCATCACCTCTCCCCTGAGTTCCCAGCCTGCTGGCTGCCCTGCCGACTTTGGACTTGCTTGCCTCTACAACCGTGTGAGCCAGTCCCTTAAAATAAAATGTTGTTTGTCTCTGTCTTCCTGTCTGTCTCTTTCTCTGTCTTCATCTTTCTTTCTACATCTGTCTCGCTCCGTATACATCTTCACACACATGCACACATACCCCCCGCTATTGGTTCTGTTTCTTGGGAGAACCCGAACTAACATACCCCTAAACGCACAAATCCAAGTTCCCCTGAAACCAAAGAAGAGAATCTGTGGAACCAACAGATTTTCTGGCTCATTAGACCCTCACCTGGTTTGTGTGCTTCAGCCGTTACATTGAGCACTTCGTGAGTGATTATCCAGAAGGATTGAAGATCTCCCTGGAGCCACCATATGATTACAATGAGACTGAAGTAGGAAATTTGATTTTATGTCTAAATTAATTTTTCAGATATGTTGGTTTACTATAACTGCTTTCCCTTTCACGTTTGTTCCTTGGGTGGCTTTGTCTAAAACTTACAGGCTGTTTCTCTGTTCTGTTGTAAAGATCCATTCTCCTTTATTTTCTGAAAAATCTTCCTAGTTGGTCTTAGTGTTTGCCTAGTGTCTAGCACTCCTTTTTATTTTTAAACTTGGGATAATGTCTGGCACATAATAGGTTCTTAACACATATAGAGAGAGAGAGACTTGAGAACTTTTAACATAGATGCATACATCTTTTTACAGATGAAACCCTTAGAATTTGGTAAGAGAAAGACACCTAGGACTTTTTTCTTCCATTTAAAGTTTTATTCTAACGCTCAAGCCAGTTATTGAAAAGGGGAAAAGTCATCTGTATTTGTTCCATCTTAGTATATTGTTTTAATTCTCTTATGCTGTCTGGGGATTTTTAGGGACTGAAACAGCAACTAAAAGTCAATATTAGGAACTGATTTTATTTCATGCTTCATGCTTAATGGGTTTTAGAATATTTTTATTGCTGCAAACACAGACTCACTCACCAGATCACCAGCTGGATAATGTGGCAGAGACGCCTGCCCATCCCCAAGGGAGACTCAGGTAGGTTTCTCCTGTCTGTTTGCATTGGGGCCAGCCTGCTCACCGTCATGAAGGGCCCTGCTCACTTCCTTCTGCAGCACAGGCTTGATGTCACACCTCTGGCCCTGCTTCAACACCTCTACGAAGCTCCAGTCGGTTGCTTCAGTCAGAAAACCCCTCTGTATGAGTTCCTCTCCTCAAAGATTGATTGAAAGTTACACATGGATGGAATTCATGTTTTATATTTCTGTTGTACCTTCTCAGAGGCCATCCATACCCAGGGCACTGAGCCAAATTCTGAAGGAAAGCCCAGGAAAATAGGGACAAAAGAAAGCCACACATGATCAGCCATGGCCACCAGCCCAGGATTAAGCCTCTTGTGGCGGCTCTGGAGTTTTGGACACTATTGGCTGTCTGTTTGGGAGGTCTCATGGTTAAGACCTTTATACATCCCTACATTGCTTAGGAATTTCTGAGTAGCGTGGATATGCGTGTATTCTTCCTAAACTCATTCAAATATTGCTTAAACCTACTTATACATTTTTCTTTGTCTTTACTGGGGGTATTCCAGCCATATCCTACAACTCATTTTGTAAAGGTAGGTATCCTTTCATTGGCTCTGAAGTTTCATGTACTGGCAATCTAGGATTTAATTAAGCAGTCACTATTGACCAGATCCAGCCCCTCAAGATGAGGAAGAGACTGCAATCTTCATCCGAAGGCACTAGAAAACACATAGGATGGCAACAAATTCCCTGCTCCAGGTGAAAGGAGACGGATAATAGGCAAACAGATAAATACACAGTACGGTGTGACCGCGGTGGGCAGAATCACAGTCAGGCGGGGCCAGCAGTACAGGCATGCAACCTGAACGGTTGTACAGGAGCCTACATGGAGTTTCATGCCTGGTGGTCACTGTCTTGAAAGCCTTACTAATTTTATGTCTGATTTTGGATTTTATAAGTGCTGTCAGGTGGGACACTGAGCATGCAGGAGAAGCATGGAGCCTCAGCTTGCTCCTGCCTCCTGACTTCTCCCCAAGACAAGTTCTCAGTGGCATCTTCCCACCGGCTAGCTCGCCAGGCCCCACCCGGCCTTCCCATCTATGCCCCTACCTCATAACCCCCAACACCCTGGGGTCCAGTAGGGCCCTCGACATGGGCCTGTGGGCACAAAATGCCTTGTGGCATCTGAGTGTGGGGCAGAGCAATGGTTGTCCCCATCTCAGGGTTTGCAGGACATGGTGCATTGGGTGGGTGATTCAGGGGGGTTAACCTCTCCCGCACCCCTGATTCAGGTGCACGGTGTATTGTGGAGCTGAGCTGGCAATACCCAGCCCATGACTTGGTGTCTGCATGCAGCTCACGGGCTGTCTGATTCCCCTTCCTGTTAGCTGCCAGGCTGATGTGCTATGCCCAAATCGGGGTGGGGATGTCAAGGCAGATATTCACCCCCCCACAGGTCCACCAGCACAACTGTGGATTGGTGACCCCAGATGCTTCTGAGGTCTGCTTTCAGTATACAAGTATCCTTGTGTTTTAGGAAACATAATACTAAATGAAAAGTAAACAATATGAGGGATGGAGAGAGAGGTCCTGGACAAAAGGAAAAAGCTTTCTTTTGTAGTACCTTTAATATTACTCCATTTCTCTTGCTTTTTGAGCCAGGGATCCCACATTTTCATTTTGCTCTGGAGCCTGCAAAGTATGTAGCTCGATCTTGGGTGAGGGGAGAGAAAGTGATGAATAAAGGAGCTCTGGTTCGCTTAGTGTAAACTGTAAGGGCTTCTTTAATAAGATGGTATTTGAGCAGAGATCAAAAGAAGGTCACAGTGAGCAATGTGTGTGCCTGAGGTAAGCGAACTCCAGGCAGTGAGGAAAGCAGTGCAAAGGCCCTGTAGCAGATGTACACTAGGCATCTGTCCGGAGTTGCTAGAAAACCACTGTGAAAAGCAAAGTGAATGTGAGTGGAGTAATAAAAATGAGGTGACAGCAGCAGTGGGGTAGGATCCAATTATCTAGAACATGGTAGAATATTGTAAGGACTCTGGATTTTATTGAATGAAATGGGAAGTCACTGAGGGTCATACCATGGAATGACATAGTATGATTTATGCTTTGGGGAAATTTTATCTACAAGTTCCTACTAACCATCAATATAAAATATCTTCTCCCTCTCTCCTTTCCAACACTATTCTCCATCCCTTTACTTCTACCGTCTCCTTCTTCATAGTACCCATTATATGAGACATGCATTTTTATTTATTTTTATTCCCAGACTAGAATATAAACTCCATGAGAGAAGAGATCGTGACCTTGGAGACTAGATCAGTGTTAGATGCATTGTGGGTTCTCGATGATTATGTGCTGGGTGAAGGAATGAATGGATCTTTTAACTCAGGTTACAGACTGTCTTGAGAGGCTAGATAACCTAATGCCATTCTTTTCAATTGCCTCTATAGATTGTCATTCAGATGACTGCCTCTACAGGTCATCGAGGCAATCCAATCCATACCCTCTTGGCAATGTATCATTATTAGATGGTTCTTCCAGACACTGACCTCAATCGGGCTGCCTTAAATTCCGTCCATTGTCCTCACCCTGTCTCTGCCCTTCTGCTTTCTGGTTTCCTTTATAAAAGGTGTTTTCCTTAGATATCTAAGTAATGTTTCATTTACTGGAGAATATTTGGAGAGAATAGGTGAACAATAAGGTGTAATGGCCAAGAGTGTTGGCTCTAAAATCTCACAGAGCTCATTCTGGCCAGTGTGGCTCAGTTCGTTGGGTGTCCTCCTGAAAACCTAAAGGTCACCAGTTTGATACCTGGTCAGGGCATATGTCTGAGATGCAGGTTTGATCCATGTTTCTTTCCCTCTCTTTCTCCCTCCCTCCCCCTTTCTGTAAAATCAATAAAAAAAATTTAATTCCACACAGCTAAGCTCAAATCTTAGTCCTTTCACCTACTAGCTGTGTGACATTGGAAAAGCTACTTACCCTTCCCAGCTCTCAGTTTTCCCATCAGTAATATGGGGAGAAAACTATTTTTTCACCAGATTTTCTTAAAAAACAGTGGCATTTTTGAGGTGTTTGACACAGTACCTGGTAGTATTATAAACACTCTACATAAGGTACCTGTTTATAAATTAAATAAAAAGAAGAAAGGGGAAAAAACTCTTACATAATCCTACCACCCTGATAAAACTATTTTATAACATTTCATGACTTTTATTATCGTTGAAAATAATTTCTTATTCTCCCTCAAGTCTTATTATCTCTAAGTTAACCTTCCCCACTCACCAGCCCCCACCCCAGATCCCTGAGCCAACATTGCATAGAACAATAACAATTGAGTTGAAATATGAGCTGAGCCATTCTTGTCATACCCCTGGATCCTTTCTAGTTTGTTAATGGCCATCCTCCTTAAATATGTCTCAGAGCTGGACATGACATGATCTGACTAGCGCAAAGTGTGCTGGGATCATCACCTTGACCTGAATATTATACCTCAAGGAACACAGGCCAGGTCGCAATGACTTATTTTTCCAGGGTTATTTCTCAACCTTCCTTCTTTCTTAACTAATAATTTCTTTATTCTTGGAAAAGTACTATACATTTACCTTGCTAAATGACATCTCAATGGTTGGGCCCATAAATCTATCTCCTGGAGATCATTTTAAATCTTTATTTTTTTTCATTCAGTACATGAGCTTCACACACAACCAGCACTTTTTTTATGCTTATACCCATGCTCTTGGTGAATATGGGAAGCTCCAGAATTCAAGGCATGCCTCTCTTAAGTTTGACTATTATGCATTAATCTAAATCTTTTGATTTCAAATTATCTGCACCCACCTAAATTTACCATTATTTATTAGTCTACAGTGATATCATAAAAATATTTTTGTCAGATACTTTTTTAAATCAATATTTACCATTGCTATGGGCTGATTTGTGCCATGCCCCAAACTCACTGGGAGCCCTAGCTCCCAATATGACTGTATTTGGAGCTGGGGATGTCAGGAAGTAATTGAGAGTGAATGAAGTCATATGAATGGGGTTCTCAGCAAATAGAATTTGTTGCTTACAAGAAGAGAAAGAGAAATATATGTGTGAAAGCACCAAAGAAAGGCTATGTGAGGACACAGTTAGAAGGCAGCCTTCTGTAAGCCAGTAAGAGTCTTCACCAAGACCTGAGTTTCCTGGTACCCGGATCTTGTACTGCTAGCCCTCAGAATTATTAGAAAATAAATTTCTGTTGTTTAAGCCATTCCATGTACGGTATTTTGTTATGGAGCCCTCGGCAAACTGAGACAAGCATTTTGGTAATGTTCTCTGTAGTTTGAAGAGTGGTCAACCCTCTACAAAAGAGGGATAAATTACATTCAGCAAAATTTTCTCTTAGAGAACTGATTATGACTTCAAGGTATAATCCCCTCTTTTTAAGTCATCATACAATTTTTGTTAAATGACTCCTAGACTTTTTTCATAGTATCAACATTAAACATAATGGTTTGCAATTTTAAGAAGCCACTTTATTTTCCTTTTGAAAACCCAAACATTTTTCAATGTCTTAATTTTGGGCATTATTTCAGATCACCACAATTTCTCAAAGATGATTTCTGCTGGTGCCATACCTCCCTCTCCCATTTCTTTTAGTAGTAGCCTGTGACTTGCCAAATGTATGGTTATATAAGCAAAACTTTCTAAGTTTGAGATTCTTCACGTCTCTTCTTTGTACTTTCTGGGCCCATCACGGTGCCTGATTTGTGGTAGACACTCAACAACCATTTACTCCAATGAAACTGATCTTACTAAAGAATGAATGATGCTATCTAGTCTGCCAACAACTCACAGAGTTGTTGAAAGGTTCAAGAGATAATGAATGTGCTCATGCCTAGTGAACCATAAAGCAACATATAAAAGTCAAATTTGTAATACCTAAGGGAGCCTAGCAGGAAACATAAATGGGTAACACATCAGTGGTATAAACAATAACAGAGAGTAGATCATGACATCCTAGCAATTTTGTGATTGTTATTATATATTAGCTAGGGTCAGCTGACTATAGCACCATATGAACCTCAACATATATAATGGCTCACACATAACAGAAGCTGATTTCTTGTTCCCATAATCTTGTTCCAGTTCGGTGCAAGGTCATGTGAAGGGTGAAAGGTGAGTAATGAAGCTCTGCACCACACTGTCTTTTAGGGAAACCAACTACTAAGATTCTATCATCTTTAACAGGTTGTCCTGGATATTTACACACAGCCAAGGAAAGAAAAAAGAGACAAGAGAGTCACTCACAGTTGGTTTTTACAGGCCAGACCTGGAAGAGGTGCCCATAACTTTTATTCATATTTCATTGGCTAAAGTTTGGACACATGGACATACACTACTTTAGTGGCAGCTGGAAAGTGAACCAAAGTATATGCCCAGGAAGAAGCAAAGTAGTTTGGTGAATAGCTAGCTCTTCTGTGATTTTAAATCTGAGTAACCACTAAAAATTTTTACAAAAATTATCTGGCTAATGCTAACCAAGCCAAACGAAACATATCTGAAGGCTGAATGTAGCCCACAGGCCACTCTGTACTATATAAATCTTAACTACCATTATTATTAGTTAGGATAGACTTCTCTGGAATATTGAGATCTGAACTCATTTAAAGTAGCATATGATTACTTTAGAAATCAATGGGTTATCAAAAACTTTTTGTTCTCATATGGAAACTTCTCTAAGACTTCTGCATGATGTTCTGGACCACTGTCATTTTTGTAGGGAAGCACATAAGACAATATTTATGTCTGCATCTCACCTCTCTCATGTAACCCTCCCAACCTTCCAATAGTCATCACCAGCCACCTTCTTTCACTTTTGCCCCAAATGATTTTCTTTTGGAAACCACCCTTGCTGAAGTCTTTTCTAACACACTGACTGGGTAGAGGGTTTCCATGTCTGGCTTGTGGGATACAGTAAGTTAAAATGAGAAGAGGGATGGTGGGACGGTACACTAGGAGTTACCTCTGTGCTTGCCTGGCAGCCTCTCAGACTCTCCTCCTCTTCCCATCCCCATCCTTCTCTTGAGCTGCGGGTGCAATGCCCATCTGTTCTAAATCTATTGGACTCTGGAAATGCCAACAGGAGGAAAAGGAGTTACAGTTGAAGGGAAAGGAAATTCTAGACGTAAATCTCAATTTATAATCATTTGAAATAATTTCCCTCCCCAAGCACCTTATTGTTTTTAAGAGAGGAAAAGAGAGGGAGAGAAATATTGATCACTCGCCTCTTGCATACACCCCAAGCAGGGACCAGGTCTACAACCCAGCCATGTGCCCTGACTTGGAATTGAATTGATAATACTTCGTCCTGTAGTACAATGCTCAACCAACTGAGCCACACCAGTCAGTGCTGCACCAACCACTCTTAAATAAATTGGCAACTTAATTTAAGCCCCAGATCTGCTCTAAAGGGCATGTAATTGCAGAGGAAAGGAAAGTGTTTGCTCTAGATTACAATAAAATGGACCATTGTCTAGTAGACATGACCCAAATGAATGAAGGTGGTTGCCCCCAAGAAATCCATAGTCTAGAGGAAATAAAAGCACATATTTTAAAAAAGCTTATATTACAGAAAATATATTGATGGGTTAAAAGGGGGTAGGTGAAAAATTAATCTCAACAAAGATGTAAAGGTTTGATTAAGTCTACTGTTGGCAAAAATGTCTAAAGAAAGGGTGGTCCTTATTGATGGGAGTTATGGGCACAACCAGCCAGGAGAGCAATCTGTTTGTATGCACAAAATCTGTAAGTATATTTTCTTTATCCAAGCAATTTTAATTCTAATCACTTGTCTTAAAGAAATAATAAGACAGAGTGGATACGTGTATATGTAATTCATTTGATTATAGTGTGGTATATAATAAGAAAAATGGAAAACAGTTGAATATTCATTTATAAAAGATTGATGAAATAAATTATGTTGCACATGTATAAAGAAACAAACACTATATAATCATTTTAAAAGATAAGGCCAATCTATGTGGATTGAAATTAAAGACAACTACTCTTAATGATAAATGATAGGAGATTAATTAAATATAGCATAATCCTCAGTAGAGAAAATAATCTTTAAAAGGCATCAGAATGTCCATAAGGAGACTTGCCAAGTTATGCCTCATAGTAAGCAGACAATGTCTTAGGAAGTGTAAGAGTTATGACTGTATCAGCATCACTATCATCATCGTCACTTGGGAGGCACATTCCGTGTATCACACACTAAGGCGGACAGTTTACAAACATGACCTCATTAAATCCCTATGACAATGGTGGGTGTTAAACGCTAGTATTCAGAATTTAAATATGGCAAAGCTAAGAGACGAAAAGGTAGCTTGCTCAAGGTTTTACAGTTAATGAGATGCAAAGCTGGACACAACTCTCTTCCTGACTTAAAAGCTCCCGTTCTTTCCAATACACCATAAATAGATACATTGTGTATTACCCAGCTCCAAAAATACAAGTTTGTAATCTAATAAGGGGACAGGAAAGGAGGAAAAACATATACAACTGAAAACAATGAAGATGATAACAATGGTAATAATTACTAAAACTTACTTAGTGTTCCCTGTTAACCAAACTCTATTCTAAGTGTTTTATATTTAACATGTTTGAACTTTACAGCAATTATACGATGGGCACTACATTATCCCCACTTCACAGAAAAGGAAACCAAAGCACAAAGAAAGTGAGAAACTTTCTTAAGGTCACACAGTTTCGGGACCTCAGTGTTTAGCTGCGCCACTTACAAAATCTCTAAAAGTAGCCTAAGAAAAGAACCGATGAATTTTCATGTGACATCAAGGGATGGATTATTTCCAAATAGGGATTTGTAAGCTCTCTGGGGATAGAGACCTTGTCTGCCTGTCACCCCTGTCCTTCCACAGCCTAGAACAGGGCCTGACAAACAAGCCCTGAATAATATGTTGCTAAGTGAACAAATGAGGAAGCCTTTCATCAGGACCTTACAAATTTGCTAGATTTGGGCCAGGTAGGGAAAAATGAGGGATGGGGAGGGCCAATGAGGAGCTACATATCAGAGAGAAGAAACTCTTGAGAGTTCATGTACTGAGGCTGTGAAGGTGAGTGCTAGAGAGGGAAAATTAAAAATTGGGTATTTGGTTGAACATTACAGTATGTGAAAGGGGCCACTGAAGACAACTTTGGAAAGTTAGGTTAGCCTCAGGTGATAAAGGGCTTTGAATGGCAGGAACAAAAGTTCAGATTTTAGTTAGTAAACAAAAGGGGATTTTTTTATGATTTTTTAAAAAGAAAACTTGACAGACACAGAATGGGGCATTAGTTAGCAGCCCATAAAATAAACTGAAGGAGAGGAAAACTAGGAACCGAACAATTCAGACTATTGTCTCAATAGTACAGATGGGAGATTGTGAGAATCCAAGTTAATGAAGTTACACTCAAGACAGAGAGGAGGACAAGGATGCAAAAGATATTTAGAATGCAGGGTTAGTCAAAGTCTCTTTGGATCTGGTATATAAATAGAATATTGAGATTTTTTTTTAAATGGCTGCACATTTTTTGAAATTCCTCCCACTGGAGATGGGGTATATTCCTGCCCCTTGAACGTGAGCAAAGACAGAAGAGACACTATGTGACTTTCAAGGCAAGTTCATAAAGGTCCACACGGTTTCCACCTGGCCAGCCATCACACGAGAGGTTTGACTACCCTGAGACCACCATCTAGAGAGGCCACAAGGAGGTGCTCCAGGTGACAACCCCATTAGACCCCAGTCTCCAGTCTCCAGCTACCCCTGCCAAAGCACCAGAGTCTGAGTAGAGCCGTCCTGAGTCCTCCAGATCAGCCCACCTGCTTGTTGAGTACCTTCATGTGCTGTATTGAAAGCCAGCAGAGGTGGAAGAATCACCCTTCTCATCCCTGTGTAAATTCCTGACCCACGATATGGTGAACCATGTTGAAATCATTGTTTTTCAAGACACTAAGATTTTCTCTCTTTTTTTATTGTTGTTCAAGTACAGTTGTCTCCATTTCCCCCCGCCGAGAATGCCCCCCAACCTCTGCCATCCCCACCCCTCACCCTCGATCCTGCCCACCTTTGGCTTTGTCCATGTGTCCTTTATACAAGTTTCTTGATGTCTAAGTTTTAAGGGTGAATTGTTGAGTAGTGATAGCTTACCGGAATGTAGGGCAAAATAATTCATCACCAAAACCAGGACACTTCAGGGAATGCAAATACGTGTTAATAATTATGGGGAAATCAGTGCTTAAGTAGGATATACTTCTCCCCACTGTAAGCTTTTTAAGATTGTTTTCATTTATATATCACTAGCACCTAGCTCTACGTGCATCAGCAAATCTTTGTGGATTAAATAAATCAGTTTCTTTTTCTTTCTAATTAATGTATAACTTTAATAAAGTTTATGAATTTTAAATGTACAGTTCAATAAAGTTTTAAATATATTATAGATAGAACCACATGATCATTACCCAAATCAAGATATAGAACATTTCTTTCTCTCCGGAGGTCTCACTTATGCCCCTCTGAGCCTATAACCCACCCAAAGGTAGCATTATTTTAATCCCTATCACCATAAATCCATTTTGTCTGTCCATGAACTTCATTAAAATGGAATCACAGAGTGTGTACTTGCTAAAATTTGTCTGTGAAAGCCATCCATGTTGTTGCATGTAGTGATAGTTTGTTCTTTCTCACTGCTATGTAGGATTTTATTGTGTGACTCTATCACAATTTATCTGTTCTTTGCTGATAGAGATTTAAGATGATTACTCTTTGGACTATTTTGAATAATGTGATATAAACACTTTTGTACATTTCTTTTGATCTATCATCTGACAACTCAATAAGATCCTCTTTTTAAACAAAGTTTTTGAAATTACCATCTTAATTCATTCACTTTATCAATATTTGAGAAGAACACTATAAAAACTTTACCAACACTTAACACTTAATTTACCTGCTACTCTTTCATTAAGTGGCACCTTTCTGAAACCAGTATACCTAGAAGGGGTAAAAGAATTATAATAGTGTTGTCTTCAAAACTCCTTTGTCAATATTGTATTGTCCCAAGTCAGATATCTATAGAGCCTACTTTCACTCTCAGGGATGCCGCTGTTCGGATGGCAGCTTTTATGGTCACCTGACTGTCTCCACCCCATACCACACACCACAGTAAGATCTAGACTGAGTGAGAAACACGTCTTTCTTTTGGAAGGTACAAGAAACAGGATAATGACGACGGAAGTGCTTTGCATGTGTGTTCTCAGGAAAATTAATTTTAAGAAAGGATAAATGTAGAAATTGAAGATTGAAATGATTTCCTTAAAGTATTTTTGTCTATGGACCACCTGGAAAATCCTTTCCATCCTGAGATGGACGTGAACCCCAGTTAGAAGACAGCTGGCTCAGTTTTTCTAAAATAAAATTCTCCTGGAGATAACACAACTGAGTTTATTACTTGAAAAAAATTAAACTAAATGGTTGTTCAGGAGCTTAAAACTTGTTAATTATGAGAAAAGGAGTCTTAATATTGGATGAGATCTTTTTTGTAATTGTTATAATTTTCAAAAAGTCATTTATTTATTTTTTTCAACAAATGTTTCTTAGGCACCAAGTATGGACCAGGGGTGGAACTAGGCAGCACTGGGAAAACTATGATGAACACAGCCACCATGTCCCCACATGCTAAGAGTTTACAGGCAGTGGAAAATACCTGAGACATAAGCAAGGAGAATTGATGAAGCCAGTCAAAGAGAGCTACAGAAGGAACTCTAGGAAGAGACCTCTCAATAAATTTCAAAGGATGTTTTTATTGCTTTGGTTTACAACTTAAAGAAAGGACTTGTCATATTCAAGTGTATGTCAGTCTACGTTGAAATGCACTTTGCTATTTAAAGCCATCACCCCTAAACAGATGGCACATTACTGACCAATGGCGATCCCATATTTTGCAATGTTACTGTTTAGAGTCCTGTTTGCATTTTTATTGGGGTCTCTCATTGAATAATGCCTGTCAGTGAACTTGATAGACACATTCAGATTTTACACATTTTGCTTTTCAAATTAAGAAGAGACTGATATTTTACATATTAACATATAAAATCAAAACCATGGTATATTATTTAAATTCACACATTATGATCTTTCACAGAGCTATAACCAGAACTCTGGTTCATTAAATTAGTAATGACTCTTCCCTGCTGGGAACATTTATTTCCATTTAGTTGTAAGCCACAGCTCATTCCTACCCGTAAGCTAAGGGATCTCACCTGAGTTGTTATTATATGAAGTTTGCCAAAAGGCTTGTCTCTAATAACTGTCCCCTTTAGCTAGTTGAGCAAGCCCTATGAGGTAATCAACACTGAAATCAGTTTCCAAGAGCCACTGAGTCTGAAATCACCTGTCTAGCCCACACGCATTTATAAAATCTGAGTGGGGGCACAGATCATTTAATATTGTGAATTTATTAGCCAAAAGACCAGCATATTAAGCTCTTATCAATGTCAATGAGATCGTACTATCGTTTTAATTGTCCAGTTACCTAATAAGAACTCAAGAGGAAGGGAGAGAATAACTCTAGTCCTAAAACCTCTCTTCCTCTATGCCACAACTCTGATTAGAAAATTTAAGAGGAAACGGGGACTGTTCAAAGCTTTGAAAAAAATCACTACTACACCTCAAACTCCCTTCCTCCAGCCCCCAAGTGCTAGAGAACTAAAAAAAAGTTTGCTTGTTTGTTTGTTTTTCCTCGCGGTTTTACCCCAGTCATTTGGAAATGGTGCACATGGACTCTGCTGGGATGGATTTCTGGGCACACGCGGGCTCTGTGGGTGCTGTGATCTATGAGTACCGCCTGCGGCAGGCGCGGACCGACCGGAGGACAGGCCAGAGACACGGTTTGTGTTCGCTGCTTCTGTCCTTTGCAATGACGTTTCAGGCAATAAGGCTTCGAGTTGAGTAAATTTCAGAGTTCAAGAACAATTATCTCTCCAGTAAATGAGATTAGATTATCAGTCATTTGGTGCCCCACCGTTCTCTCCTTAGGTGACTCTTCCAACAAACTACGTGTTCTCTGTAATTTGTCTGAAAAATACCTATTTTAATGGAAAAATGTATAAAAGTTAATTGAGGTATCTTGTCATTATCTCACTAAAGTCTGCCGGTGCTAAGTAACACAATCCCATGATTCAGAACATTTCATTAAACCACCGGTCCATGCAACACAAACCATCAATTAAGCAGTTAGTTGATGAACTGGCTGGTTACACTTGCAGGTATGAGCTCCAACCTGGAGCCAGCCATCTGGGTCCCCCACCCCCGTTTCTTTCCCTTCCTTCCTTTATAACGTCAAGCAAGTTGTTTAAATCCTCTAAACTGTGTCTTTCCTTATTGTTTTAAAACAGTATTATAATAATTCTTTCTTTGCAGGTTGTTTGGGGAAACCCTGAGATAATCTTAGTAAAGTCTACATTGTATGTGTTCAATAAATATTAGCTATCATGATTGCAGTTGAGAAATACCTGGGAGGTTTGTTTCTACCTCATCCAATCACCAAATGGACATTTAATTAATATGGTGTTACAAATGGTTTCACATTTCTCTATCTCTTCTTCCTTCCATGATTACAAACAATTGATTTCTGACTCAACTGAAGTTTTGAGGCATTTTAATATATTTATTTTAAGCATGTTCTACACATGGAAGTTTCTTAAAGCCAAAGTGAGGTAGGAATTAAATTATATTGTAATTTCTTTAATTCTCTTTTGAATCTAAACACAGCTTCAAAATACAGGAGCATAAAACACATTACCAGAGACTACGAGGTTAGGAAAGTTTCCTAAGATCTGTGAAATTCCTCACAGAAATTCTAAAATACCCAGGACTTGCACAGAGGCAGGCAGAAGAATCACAGACACAACTCTAATTACTCAAAAGGGGGTGACTATATTTAAAAGGTTCTCAGCTACTCGGGTGCTCTTATTCTGGCCTTATAGCACATTTCCCCTTACTCTCCCCATAACGTGAACTGGTCTGGCAATGGATTCACTTACTTCGTGTCTTAGGGTATTTATGCACTGCTCTTCTTTTTTCAGGCCCATCGATCACTGTCTACATTGACAATGTGGGAAGGTACTCCTGGGGAAAGCGTACCAATATTAATGTCTGATCGTGCCTGCTTCATACAAAATAGGCCTGCCTGAATTATAAACACCACAGTTTTGCAGAGACAAAGTTGCTGTTCATTCTGTGGAATAATTTTTAATGTTAGTGTGGTTTGTGTGTGTGTGTGTGTGTGTGTTTCTTCTTTTATCTTTGAAATGTAATGGCTTTCATCCTTTCACTAAACACCTAAAAATTAGTTTATTCTGGTATGAAAATTAAAGAATCTGGTTGTATAATCTTGAGAGTAGCTTCATCTGTGTTGTAAATTCAGCGTTCCCAAATCAGATGCTGAGATGGAGTTTAGGTGCACAGTTTTCCTTAGGAATCCACACCTGTGTAAAAGGAAGTGGAAGTAGGTTTGGGCAGAGAAAAAACTAGAACTGCAATGCAGGCTAGGCAAACAAAGCCTCAGCCACCCTGTGGCAAAATCTGGACAAGGGCTGACCATCAGAGTGTCCCAAAGTCATCCCCCGTCACGTTCAGTCACTGACACAGCCTGTCCCCAGAAGGCTGTCACCCCATCAACATGGCTCTCTGAAACTAGACAGGCCCCAGAGGGGCTGACCACTCTGCCATCTACTGAGCACACTGCCTGCTGCTGGGCAGTACATGCTAGAAGGGAGAGTTGGGGGTGTGGACCTGTGTCCATCACCATCTGCCTGTCGACACACTGTAAAACTAACAGTCTCCAGAATGGGGTATGTAAAAATAACCCCCTGGAGGCATAAATAAATAAATAAATAAATAAGAACTCACATTTATCTTTTATTTCACCTTTTAAAAAAGTTACAGTAAAATATGCATAACATAAAATTTACCATCTTAACCATTTTTAAGTGTTCAGTAGTGTTCAAATTGTTGTGCAACCAACCTCCAGAATTTTTTCATCTTAGAAAACTGAAACGCTGGAGCTTTTAAACAACTCTCCATTCTCCCCTTCCTCCCAGCTCCTGGCAACTGCCCATGTACTTTCTGTCTCTATGAATGCCACTATTCTAGGTACCTCATGTGAATAGAATCATATGGGCTTTTTGTCTTTTTTTAGCGGAATTATTTCACTTACACTGTCCTCTCGGTTAATCCATGCTGTAGCGTGTGTTCAAATTTCCTTCTTTTAAAGGCTAGATAACATTACATTGTACATGTATACCATATTTTATTCATCTGTTCATCCACTAATGGACACTTGGGTTGGTTTCACTACTTTGCTATTGTAAATAATGCTGCTATGAACAAGAGTGTACACATGTCTGGGTCCCTGTTTGCCATTCTTTTGAATGTATGCCAGGAACTGAAATTGCTGGGTCATTTGGTAATGCTATTTTTAATTCTTTGAGGCTCCTCTATACAGCTTTCCAAAGATGCTTTGGAGAATTTGGCATTTACACCGAAAGTGCACAAAGGTTCTAACTTCTCCACTTCCTCACCAATGCTTATTTTCTGGGGTTTTTTTTTTTGCAAGTAGCTGTCTTGTAAATAAGTGTAAAGTGGTGTTTTATTGTGTATATTTCATCTTCTTTTGTCTTTGATTTGTAACAGAAAATCTCTCATCCTGCAGTGGCAGACATATGAATTCACTCACTCAACAAAGAAGTCAGAGCAGAAGCAAGCTTTGAGAAGGGGATTTTAGCCTTTCTAAGCCAACTTGGAAACTGTTAGATGATAAGTATGTAAACAGACATTGGGGGTACAATTAAATATTCATCAATAAATTTATAAGATCAAAAAGTTTTCAGACAATTGCTTTAATGGGAGTGTTTTGGGGTTCCACTAATAGTCTGGAATCCTTAGACAGTGTCTGTCTCCTAGTTTTCAGCCAAAACAACACATAAAACTATCATTTGGCTGTATACAATACACACACACACACACACACACACACACACGAAGACCTAAGTTAAAATGTGCAAAACTCATTTTTTGGCAGAAAAGTAAAAAAAAATGCATAAGTAGTAATAAAAATAAATAGAAACAAAAACATTTAAATTAACATTCAAGAATAAAACTAAATGAAACCGAAAGACATTTAAATTACTAACTAGAAGAGAGACGTGCTCTTTAATTTTCTAGTTGTTCACAAAGGCAAAAAAAAAAAAACAATTAAGTGCATAGAAAATGTCAGTGTTACATGTTTAGGGAAAACTTGAAATGGTCTGCATGGGATTACCCAGTTTTTTGGAGACCGGCAACTTAAATAACCGCATGCCAAAAACAACCCTGCAAAATAATAACAAAAATAAATAGAATCAGACAGTCCTATTAGACACGGCTCTCTTCCATCTAAGTTCACCTACTGAGTGAGTGTCAGAAGACACAAGTGCACAGATGAACTTTCCATAAGCTCTCAAGTGGCTTTTGTACCAAAAGCCAAGTCATCTTTTCCCATCCAATTCTTTTCAGACAATAGAGTG
>PVKM010004127.1:42243-53754 GCA_004027735.1 Carollia perspicillata | reverse complement strand
AATCACACACAAAAAAATTAGTATTAGATATGTTAGTGATGTTAGTAGTAGAAGAGAGTTTTAAATTGCTATTGGTAAATATTTTATTGATACTAATATTTTATAAATACTGTAACTTAAAAGCAAAATTCTAGTTGTAAATTCAAAATATAAATTCAAAAACATAGGTGTATATAAACTACCAGCCTAGTTTCTGTGCATGCTTTTTTCCTTAAAAGTCTTCCATATTTCTTAAAACACTATAATGTATTTTTTGCACATAGAGTTAAGCACTGGGATATTTACTTTCCTAACCAACTCCTTACCTACTCCAAAAACTGATGGGGACAACTGTGTCTCAGTTTTAGCCTCTTTGAAAATGTTAAAGTTAGAAAGTGAATGTTTTATTTCTTCTTTCAATCATTCCAATTATATTGAAGTTACTTTTGCAGAAAGACAGGAAGAAGAAGGACATCTCGTTAAGCATAATTTAGTTACATAAAGTTTGTGAAAATCCACTAAGTATTTAAGGACATTAAATTTAAGTAGAGAAATGTTATATGGCTTAGAGTGTGAAATCTCTGTATAAAAAAGCTTTTTTTGATTTTGTGGCCCATTATGTGAATTCATTCAGGAACTACTGTAGAGGTCAAGAGAACAAAACAATATGATGAATGTTAACATGCTAACCAGTGAATGGAATACTACTTTTAAGTGCTCTGTTTCATGTATTCCGTTTTTCAAAACATTCTTAATATTTTATGTATATTTTATACTTTTGATATTACTGTTATTGGTGTTGTAACATTACTTGATTATGCTTATCATGTATATACCATACTCGGTTTGTCTAGGGAGAAATAAAGGGTAAGACAGTAGCTACAGTCTCTTTTTATTCAGGAGTGCCAGGCCTATCCTGTTGCCTTTCAGGTGGCTGTCTTACAAGCCTGTTATTAAACCCCTCTAATCCATATTTTTCCTACAGGAATGATACAAGTAAGCTTAGAAGCTTACTGTGAGACCTTTGGAATATTTCATTTAATTCTCACAGCAACCGTAAGGTTCTGTGATTATTTCCATTGTACTGTTAAGGCAACTGAGACTAGAAAAGAAGAAAACTTGCCCAGACACACTTGTGATTTAGCCCAGTTCCTTGTTCTACATTTTACTGCCTATTTTGTAATAAAAAATGACTGTGAATATAGATTGCAGTAAAAGATCTCTGATATTCTTGAAGAAGATTTTTAAGTAATATCTTGATTGTTTTGATTTAATCTGTTGTTTTTATTGGTAAAGCAAGTGAATGGACATAGTTATACAACTTTTTAAAAAACAGGATGACAGAAAAACAGGGTTAGAATAGAGCTGACAACCATGTGTTTGGGGAAAGGATATCACTGAGTGATCCTGAGCTGAAAGTGGGTGTTGAAATATGTTACCTGGAAGATTAGGAGATAAGTGGTGTTTTCAAGTACTGACGAGACTGTTCAGCATATTCTTATCACTGAACTTTTATAATTTGAGTGTTATATTATAGTCTGTAGAAAAAAAACCCCAAATACCCCTTCCTCCTTGGTTACTGTAGCACTTGTACTGAGGCAACCTTGTGACTGTTTAAAATATTTAAAGAATATTTTCAACCAATACTCTTAAATCTTTCTGACTCTCCGATCCCACCAAATTATAATAGAAAAGATAAAAATAAAACAAAAATAAAACAAAATAAGTTTTTATTCTTTCATGGTGGTTTTTGGAATTTGTTTTTGAACATCATTGAAAATATTCAAGTGGAAAACTTTTCATATTCCCCCCCTTTTTACTTTACTTTAATAAAATTCAGTTAATCTTGAAACTTGCAAATAGAAAGGGACTACTTTAAACCCTTTTTGCCTGAAGTATAGTAGTCACAGAGGTGTGCTCATACACAAGGTGCATTTTAAAGAAGTCATCAGTGTTTTATTTTTTTGTAATTTAACTAGAAATCAGTTGGTTCAGCTTGCATGCTTGTTTTTGAAATTTGAATTAGATTGAAAATTGATGTTTCTAGTAAGTGAATAAAAAGCCTTTTAGGGTTTTGTGAAGGAAAAAGACTCTGAAAGCCATTTTCAATTTTTCTCTTTACTGCAGTGGTAGGAAAGGAGACACTAAAGCTGTGATTTTCAACCTTTTTCATCTTATGGCACACACAAACTAATTACTAAAACTCTGAGGTATACCAAAAAATATATTTTTTGCTGATCTGACAAAAATATATGTATAATTTTGATTCATTCACATTGGATGGCCATTACATTGGCTGTTGACATTTTTTTTTTAATTTGGGAATCTAAGGGAAAGGTCAGTGGTCTTGGCTAGTCAGATATTGCGTTTCTTAAAAATCCTTGCAGCACACTGGTTGAAAATCACTGCTCTAGAGGGTAGAGAGTAGATTACAAAGAAGACTTAATTGATTCGAGCTGAAAGCAATCTTTATTACAAATGTTTTTGTTAGAAAACAATATAGTTACTTGTGTAGGTATCCATTTTGAAGTTTCTTGAAAATGAATATTATTGTTGCCGTTTTACATATTTTTACTGACTTTGCCTTATCACATTGTTCCTTGGTCCTGTTGATATTGTTCTTTTAAGAATAATACATCATTGGTATTTAAAAGTAATGTTTCACATGCTTTGAGAATTAATGTGTACTAGGTAAAGCACTCTTCAATATTTATTAATTTATAAGATATGTATTTATTAATCCAGTCATTAAATATTCTTGAGAGTCTGCTGTGTGGCTGATACTGTTCCGGGTCCTGGGGGCACGGCGGGCAAACTGAACCAACACTGTGGCTGAAATTAAGGCAGATCCCAAACCGTAACACAGTTTTAATAGCTGTTAGTCGTTCACTGTGGGACAGCACATCTTTCAGGTCTCAGTTTTGTGTTCTGTTAAAGAGGAATAAAAGTAGCACCTACTTTATAAGTTCTTATGATGATTAAAACAGCACAGTAATTGGGGTAGAATGTGTGCTCAGTAAGTATTTTGTTTTGCTCTTATTAATTGTACTAGCTGAGCTACAACTATACTGCATTCCTCAACAAAATGAAGGGGAAGGGCAGGTGGGAAGGGTGGTAAAATGTCTCTTTCCCTAGCTTTGTGTCACACTTTATCACTTGGTCTCTAAAGTAGCACTGTTTGTGCCCTAAATTCTTCATGGAAATGCTTCTTCAGGCTTTACTTGTTTGTTTGTTTATTTTTAATTACAGAACTTTCACTTCAAGTAATGGAGTAGTATATCCTCCACAGGACCAACTTTCTGACAGCTACCAACTACAAATCCTGGGCAAAATATTTTAAAAAACAAACAAACCAATATCAGAATGTACTATAGAGCAACCAAAAGCTGTCAGGAAATGGATGGTATCTACCCTTGAAGGAAGTGAATGGCATTGGTTTAGTAATGTAAGCGTATACTGTGTTCATGGATTGGAAGAATTAACATCATCAAAATGTCCATACTACCCAAAGCAATTTATAGATTCAACATAATCACTATTAAAATACCAATGCCATATTTCACAGATATAGAACAAACATTTCATAAATTTAGATGGAACCATAAACAACCCCAAGTAGCTACAGCAATTTTGAGAAAGAAGAACAAAGTAGGAAGGATAACAATACCTGATATCAAACTATATTACAAGGCCACTGTAATCAAAATAGTCTGGTACTGGGATAAGAACAGACACATAGGCCAATGGAAAAGAATAGAAAGCCCAGACAAAGGTCCATTGATATTCAACAAAGCGGGCAGAAGCATAAAATGGAGTAAAAATAGCCTCTTCAACAAATGGTGTTGGGAGAGCTGGACAGCTACATGCAAAAAAATGAAACTTGACTACCAGCTTACACCGTACACAAAAATAAACTCAAGATGGATAAAAGATTTCAATATAAGTCATGACACCATAAAAGTCTTAGAGGAGAACATAGGTAGGAAAAGCTCAGATATTCCACGCAGTAATATTTTCAAGCTTTATTTATAGTATTCTCTCTCCATAAACCGAGTTCATAGGCAGGACCAGGCTGGGGAAACAAGTTTCAAGTAGAGTTCTTCACCTTTTGTTCCCTTTTACCTTTCCTTCCTTCCCCTGCATATCACCACCAAAGAAACTCCTTTTTGACAGGTTTTTATCCTACTTGTGCGGATTTACTCATATAAATAATTGCCTTAATACAGCTTAGAATCAGTCACTGCCATGCTGTTACAGTAAAATAAATAAATAAATAAACAGATATAAAGAAGTAAAAAACTAAGAAGTTTTGAGTTTATCCTATAGGTATGTAAGAGTTGTTAAAGAAATTTGAATTGGTACTAACATGGTCAGAACTGTGGCATGGGAGAATTAATATGTGTACAAGATTGATTCAAGAGCAGGGAGACTTGAAAATGCTGCAGTTGCTTTTACCTAGGCACAAAGTGGTATTAGCCCGAACTAGGCTGTGACAATAGAAACAGAAAATTAATAATAGACTAAAGTGGCCCTGGCTGGTGTGGCTCAGTGGATTGATTGAGCATGGGCCTGGGAACCAAAGGGTCCCTGGTTTGATTCCCAGTCAGGGCACATGCCTGGGTTGGGGCCTTGCAAGGGGCAGCCACACATTGATGTTTCTCTCCCTGTCTTTCTCCTTCCCTTCCCTTCTCTCTAAAAGTAAATAAATGAAATCTTTAAAAAATAGACTAAAGTGGACTGGTCATGAATAAGATGCTTTCCTAGGAGCAGCATGTGGGACCGGAGACCCAGGAGGGGAATAGCAGAGTCCATTTTCCATTTGTGTGCACTCACTCGTTCTTAGATTGGAATGTTGAGCCAAAAGCCTGCTCTATTTAAATATTCTCTCACTCTCTGACCTGGCTGGGGTGGCTCAGTGGATTGAGCACAGGCCTGTGAACCAGAGTCACCAGTTCCATTCCCAGTCAGGGCACATGCCTGGGTTGTGATCCAAGTTGTGCCCCCAGTGGGGGGCACTTGAGAGGCAACCACACATTGATGTTTCTCTCCCTCTCTCCTTGCCTTCCCCTCTCTCTAAAAGTAAATAAATAAAATATTTTAAATATTCTGTCACTCTCAGTACTTTCTTCCCTCCTTCTCCTCTAACACATGGAATTGAACTTGAGTAACTTAATCACACATATGATTTGACCCTGCTACTTTGTTTTTATGTGTTATACTCAGTTTTACCTGTTCTAATATCTGGAGAAGTCCTATACCATTCCTTCTGGCCCAAATGCTTTCTCTCTCATAAAGCTTTTCCTATTCATTCCTGGAAAAAGTAATGTGTTGTTTTCCAGTATTTGGTAAAACCATGTATTTCATTTATCACATATTTATTTAGATTAGTTTTTTTATCTTTGAAGGCAGTGACAACTATGTTTGGCAGCATGTAGCACCTCTACACTTCCTTGCATAATAAGTCCCTAATAAATACTTGTCAAATAAATACTTGCAAAAAATGTGCATCACTTTTTAAAGGTAGCATTTGGTGTAGTATCCATTCTCTTTCTCAGGTTTCTGAGGCCTTTCCAGGATTAATGAGGGGATGGAGTTGGGGGTATGAGCAGTCATGCCAATTTGCCATTTTATGTAGATTGTGAAGGCCTCTGAATTACTTTGAAATTGCAGACGTTTACATAATCTCTGCTTAGAAGAAAACTTTGCCTCAAGTGGTACTTTTTTTTCTTACATGTATAAATGTAAACTACTTACATTTATACATGTAAGTACAAGTTTACTACATGTAAGTAGTTTTACATTTATAAATGCAAACTACTTACATTTATAAAAATGAGGACAAGGCTTTACATAAGAATCTAATATTCTAAATAAAGTGCTTCTTAATAGTTCACTCACTAAGTTATCTGTCTCTGATCAGGTTTCTTTTTATCTTGTCATCTGTGCTATCTTGGAAGATGAGATGCATCAATATAAGTAAAATAGAGAATTTCTCAATATAAAATAATGCGTTAAATTTAGAGAAATTATGGAAGTTTCGTAAGAGTAGGCCATTCTGACTCTCTTTTTTAAAAAGCTGGTAAAGCTAAAAAGCAAGGCTGTCTGCATTCCATTGATTGATTGAATTAAAAAAATGTATTGCGACTTTATAATTTTGCTTTTATTACAGGATCCTCATGCAGAGGAATTTGAAGATAAAGAGTGGACATTCGTCATTGAAAATGTAAGCTAATGGCCAATTCTGTCACCTTTCACATTTTTGACTGTATACATTACTAAGGTAACTAGCATTTTGGTAATAGGAGAAATGTTGCCTTATAAAATTAAATAGTGATTCGTAGCTTTTAGAATTTTTAATGAAACAATAACCAATAGCTGAATTATTTGTCAGGAGTACTTTTGTTTAAACTATAAAAGTAAAAATACTTTTCAATACTAAATTATGTATATTCTTTTTGGGACTTGAGGGAAAGACCATGTCTTATATATCTTTTTATCTGTTCAGCATCTAGCATGATGCTTTTCACATAGCAGATTCTCATTTACACCTGTATTGAATGAAATCATGAGGCGCTTGAAATTTTTTTCAAATGAAGCACGTGCTTTAACTTTTTGTTTGAGTTGAGGGATTCTAGATTGGTGCTTGAATAATCATCTTTAATTTACATATTGTGGAATTTTAAGTGACTGGCAGGCAGGTATAGTAGGCATTCAGTAAATATTTTTGAATGGCGATTAGGGAAGATAGTAAATGAAAATATAGTAAATTAGGAGTGTGGGTTCTGGAGTCAGATGTGATTTCAATCCCTAGCTCTCTCACTTATAAGCTGTGGTTAGTTTCTTAACTTCTCAGATATAAATGTGGTTGTTGTGAGGATTAAATAATGCTAATGAATATTAGTTTTTACAATTGTCATCATCAGTGTTTTCATAATCACCATTAAAGTTCTAAAATATCTGTATAACAGATCTGTAACATCCTTTGCAGTGTGTTCTTCCTTCTCCAGTCAGCATATTGTATAATTTTGTGTTATATCTCAAAGATAAAAGGATTCGTGCACTTTTTCTAGCAGTAACTGGGGCGTTTTTAGTCTGAAAGGTCTGAGAAGCTTGGGAGGGAGATCAGTCCAAACACAGCAGGTGGAGTTCTGATGGCTGCATATCAAGACAATGTCATGTTAAAGGTTCCCACATGTTAACAACCCCCTCACTTTTCTGTAGTGCTAGATCTGAACTTTATACTTGGAATAGCCACTGAAGTTTTAAAAACAAACATAGACTTCTTGAAATTAGTTACAGCTTCGAAAGCTAGCTTCCATTCTCACTTCAGGAGCTTTTCCCCAATGAACGTTCTTTTGGTTTTCAATACCAATGGCTGTGTCATACACATCTGAAGTCTGTTAGCTAAGTTATTAAAGAACTAGCGAACTAAATTTGGATTGTAGTTAATGCTAAAAATATGTAAGAATTAACTTCACATTTGTTGAGAAAGGTGTTATTACTACACATAGTCACTCTTAGGGTAGAAGCATACCACTAACAAGTTTGTGAAGGACCGATTATGAACTAATGAACCTACTGAAAGGTAGAAGTGGGAAAAAATCAAGCTGTATGATATGGATTAGGTTTGAATGCAGAAGGCTTTCAAATCTACAGGAGTTTAGAAAAAATTCTTTCATTAAAATTTGTGTTACAGATTTTATAAAAGTATTTGAATGTTAGAGAAGTATTAAAATTTAAAGTGAAACAGTAAGATTTAAAATGGATCATGAGATAAAGGGGTATATTTTGAATTGTCCTTTTCCTTTTGAGGTATGTGCTTTTCAAATCAAAGTGTTTGGGTACCCTTTTAATGAAAAATATATTTGTTTAAGCCCAGAAGCTTATTTTGCTCATTTGCACACTTCTTACTCTGATGGTTGAAGTTGCTAGAAATGTGACTGAGCTAAGAGAATGGCTATAGGAGGAAAATGAAAAATGAAATATGTTACCATTCCTTTTCTACAAATGTTTGTTAATAAGATTGATAAAAATCCAATAAATATAACATAGATGGCCTTTAACTATTATTTAAATTTAACTAGATTTAAATTTTACTATTCTATCCAATGATTTTGAAGACCTTACTCTAAGGTATGTAGTGGAGATCTCAGCCATCATTATACTTTTTAGTACTGAAGGATTTTCTGCCTCTTTGTCTCTCTGCCTCATATTCTTGTTTGAAAAAACAAGAATTTGATTTCAATCCCTATTGAAAAATAGACATTTTTCTCATCATTGTATAGAGAAAACATGAACTACTAATTGGGTTAGAATTGAGTAAAATCGTGATTTCATATCTTCAAAACTGGAGACCTTGAGTAGATTATTTTCTTGGGCTCAGTTTCTTCATCTATAAAATGAATGTCTTCTGTTAACTGGTCTTAGAAGGCTTTTTGTAGGTTTGTGACTTTGTTTTTATTGATAAAAATATCTGTATAAACTTTTTGAAATTACCTTTTTGTAGACAAATTTTTGATTTTCAAGTTCATGAAGAATGCAATATTTAAAGTAATTATCTAATGTAGCATTTTGTAATAAATCAGTATATCCCTAATTTATATCTTTCTTTAAAAAGTCCATATCAGTATTTGTATTTTCTGTATACTTTTAAATCTAGAATATAATATGGATATTGTTGTTAGTTTCCTATTCTGAACTTTTCAGCACAACAGTTCTTTGCTTCTATTCTCGTTTCTATAGTAGTTATTTCCTATGCCAGATTAAAAAATAAAAAAAAAATTATGTGGGTGGAAAAGATTTAAGGGAGTAAGAGGTACAAACTTCTCAGTTATAAAATAACTCACAGGGCCTATAATGTACAGCATAGGGAATATAGTCAATGGTATCTTAATAACCTTTGTGTGGTGACAGATGGTTACTCGATTTACATCAGTGATCACTCTGCAAGGTATGTAAATGTTGATAACATGTATCTTATTCAATGTAATATTGTATGTTAACTATAGTTTAATTTTTTTTAAAGGAAAACTTAATTGTGGTATAAACTCACTTTTCATGTTAAGGAAGATATTAGCCTTTGTATTAGAAACCGAGTTTCTCAGCCATGGAATGTATGTGTGTCTGTCTGTACGTACATATATATATCTCAATCTTTTAAGAAATAGGCAAAACTTAGTGGAATCTAGGTATTGAAAAGCTAATTTGAAGAAAATTAAAATTAACCAGAATGTAGAAGGGTGGACATTTTATATCTGTCAATGATGATGACAACAATTAATAATGCTTGCTGGGAACCCAAATGCAAGAAAAGAACATTTATTAGATGCATTTCTTATGATTTTATTATTGTTGGCTTATACCTGTTTTAACAGCAGGTGTGTTTTTAGAAACAGTTATGGGATTTTACCTATTTTACTGTCATTATGTTTATTTTTAAAAAGAGGTTAAAAAAGTTAAATATTAAATACATCTGTTACCATGTTTACTTACATTATATACAGTTATCAGACTTTAGAAGTATTATGTAATTGCTATATTCTTAGTGTACAGGAAAGAGCATGAATACACATTGTAACTAAAGCATTTAAATATATTAAAAGAGAATATACTAATTTACATACTATAAACTAGAATAACTATCACAAATTGTGATCTGTCTAGTCTCAAAGGATGAGTTTGTATAAATATAAATCTAAAACAAAACAAAAAAAGAAGGTAGTGTATTCTCACCTGGAAAATAGGCAAGAATTGGGCAGTACTAACTTAATTTCCTTCTGCCCAGACTAACTTCTATATAATGAGAGGAATAGAGGAATTTGAAGAATAGTGTTTTTCCTTCCTATCTTGGTGTTAAGTGTTTTTATCTGCTCTGGAAAATCTAGGTCAGTTGTCTGAGATGTTAATAGGACCTCTGCTTGGATAAGTGAATTTAACAGGGTTCTGTTCCATTTATTTCCATACATACAACAATTTCTTTTTTTTTTTTTATGTAATGTCTTTTGTGTAGTAGGTACTTTGTATACAGATTTGTTGAATGAGTGAGTGAATGATTATAGTTAAATCTGTTAACTGTTAGAAATCCTGTAAGGATTATTATTTTTAAGAGAGGAATTAGAGCTCTTTCTCTAAGCAGCCTGATAATGACCTCTGAAAATGGTTCTTTATTCACTTGACCCAGAAAACCCCACAAAATCATGCAGACCAAGAGGTTTAAATCTTTGTGTTCACTTTAAGAACACTCGGGAAACTAACTGCCCAGACCATCAAGAGTATGCATATTGGTGGAGTTGGTAGGTGTGCCCAGGGGGTCTGGATGCAGGGCCAGAGGCCCAAAGAGTGCTGATTTTTTGCTGCACATGCTTAAAAATGCAGAGGGTGATGTTGAACTTCTAAGTTTAGATGTAGATTCTCTGGTCATTGAGCACTTCCAGGTGAGTAAAGCTCCCAAGTTGTGGTGCAGAATTTACAGAGCTCATGGGCGCATTAATCTGTACCATGAGCTCGGCCTGACACATGGAGAGGATCCAACTGAAAAAAAGCAGATTGTTCATAAACCAGAAGAGGAGATTGCACAGAAGTAAAAGATATCCCAGAAGAAACTGAAGAAACAAAAACTTATGGCCTGGTAGTAAATTCCTCATCAGGTGAATGCTAATAAGAGGGGCTGGAGGGAGAGAGAGAGACTGAAATTCAGATTGATTACATAGGTATCCATCAACAGTATTGAAGAAAAATTCAAGAAGTAGTCTCTAGTGGCAGTGAGATAGTGTATGAAGGATCCATATGCCATTACATAGAAGCTCTTATGATCAACCTCATAGATTATCTCATGCTTTTTATTCTGTCAATAAGACATTCTGGTTTTAACCCCATGTGTCAACATGGTTGGTAAACTATTCTCTGACATACTCCTATGCACTTGAAGATGTAAATTGGGTTTGTTGCTTACAAGACCTCTTATAAGGCTGCTGACCTGTTAATTGTTAATTATAAGATTAGATATTTCATAGGCCAATGAAATTCCAGTTTGAAGAATTATTTCATGAAAACTGTTAAAATGTCTTTGAAGGAGTTGATAAAACTGAGTTGTTAGAAACTGCTATGAAATTGGTGGATATACAACTGTAAAAAATTGGGACAAATTTATAAAAATCTGGAAGCAAGTTTTTATTCAGATTTTTTCTCTATTGCCTTTAAGTATTCATTTCATTTAGAAGATATTGAAATGCACTAATGATATATTAGGAGAGTTGATTATACAAGAAAATTGACAACAAAGTTATACTCAAAGAAATCACAAAAACTGCTGAGCGAAACAATATGTACTGAAAAAAATTAAAATGTGTGTTAATATTCATAAATTCTTCATTTAATTGACCAGTTCTATGTGCAATTCACATCAAGAGGGATTCTACTATAAATTTACATTAAAGAAGTCATTCTCATGAGATTTGTTCATATACTCATCTATAGGATTAAATAACTGCTCTTAGATATCTTTTTAAACCAAATTTCAGTGTACATAGACAT
>PVKM010004127.1:0-42143 GCA_004027735.1 Carollia perspicillata | reverse complement strand
AAAGCAGGGGAGATATGGATAGGGATCCCCCATTTTATTATGTGGACATAATGAGCCTTCTTATTACTTATAAGGCCCCCAAAATATAATTCAGATATAGTTATCAAATTAATTTAAATTATATTTTAATAAGAGTTTATTAAATATTGTGATGTATGAGAAAGTTTAAAAATAACCTTGAAATTCTATATAAACCTTTTTTTAGGTTGCAGCTCCCCTCAGTGGTTAATGATGAAATTGACTCTCGTCTGTAGAAATAGTTCTATTATTGTAGCAATAACATATTACGAATGACGTACTCTGCCTTACATCTTAAATGTGCTTGCACATTATGTACAGAAGAGCTAGTGAATTTCAAAGGACTAACATCTGTCTTTTCTTGTAAAATCTAGGTTTTGTTTGAAAATTTTTTGGTAAATTGTTCTGACACTGAAAGGTGTCCTGACGCTTTGAATGGAAATTTTAATACCTTTCGTTTCCTTACACAGTCAATAAAAAAGTTGAAAGTTTTTGCCTAATATATAACATCCCCCAAAACAGAGAAGTCATCAAAATATATTACCCTAACAAATTTATTGGACACTTACTGTGTACCAGATACTATGTAGAATGTTTTATACACATTTTATTTATTAATTACAATAATTGTAAGTCAGATATTAATAACCTTACTTTACAGATAAAGAAAGTGAGAGTTAGGTTAAGTAACTTGTTCAAGGTTACATAGCTAAGAAGTTAGGATTTTATTTAGTCTTCTTCGTGGTCTTTGCCCTTAGCTCCTATGCAATAACTGCTTCTCTTAGAGACAAAGATGAAAAGAAATAATTTGAAATTACAGAATCATAGAGAAGTTTTTAATCTGCCTTCTGTAGTGGGAAACCTGTGAGATAGGTATATATTCAACTAGTAAAGGTAGTCTTTAATTATTGTACATTTTCAGGCCAAAAGCTTTCAGGATTAATTATTTGACTACTGTTAGACATTACAAAATGGAATCCCAGAATTTAGCAGTTCCTAGATTTTAGAATGTTTTTTTCTCAAAGCAAACTTCCTGCCTCTTTGTGTAAATTGAGATAGTGCTGTCTTCATTTTATTGGTTCTTTTGGTATGGTCACAGGGAAGATTTCCCAATTTTTTGAGAGCTTTCTTCTTTGCACCATAAAGCTATTTACATACAAGTTTGGGAGAGGAAACATCAGTTGGTTACCTCTAGTATGCACCCCTTTCAGGGGCCAAACCCACCATCCAGGTATTGTGTGTGTCCTGAGTGGAAATCAGCCAGTGACCTTTCACTTTGTGGGATGACGCCCAACCAACACCAACAGGTCAGGTCCATGAATCAGACTTTAGAAGTGATTTTACTACCGCTAGCTTTGTAACCTTGGACAAATTATTTGATCTTTATAGCTTCAGTGTCCTCAGGTACAAACTATGGCATTAATATCTACTCTGTAGGTTATTGAAAATTAGAAATAATGTATGTAAAGTATCTAGCTCAGTAAGGGGTAGCTACTTTTATTATGTTTCATGTCCTCTTTACATTTTTCTGTGTCCTCTAGAAAGAGGGCATACAAAAATGTAAAAGGAAAGGAAGCTAGATTTCCAAATTTATTGTTGCAGGATTTTAGTTTTTCCACTTCTTTATACCACTTGTGCCTCTTGGTGACTTTTAAACTTGATCATCTTAAATAAATAACAAGGCAACTTAACTTACAAACATGTCACTTAGATTAAATTTTAAAAAATATTTTCACCTTTCTAAACTTCTCAGATTTTGATAGGATATCTTCTCCTTATAAATTTAATCCAAGAATAAGAACCAGTTTGTTTTCTAAAATTAAACAAGTGCTGATAATTTATTAATATTTGCCTCTGGGCTTGACAGTCTGTGTTTGTGTTTATCTGTTCACAATGTAAATATATGGATGTACTCCAAAAACAAATATAAGTGAGTTTTAAAATGCCTTTTATTTTGGATTACTTATAATCTGTATGCCTGTTATTAATGCACATTATCAAGAATGGATACTGCGTTTCTTTTTTATCTATTATAATATAATAATGTTTGTTCACCTAAGCAATTGACATTGTGGGCTCTACAGGGTGGGGCAAACGTAGGTGTACATTTGTGAATACACAGAATACAGCACTTATTCCTATATTTGTTAGTTGTATTATTGTTCATATGAATAACTGTAAACCTACTTTTGCCCCACCCTGTATTTTCCTGTGAAGCCATAACAATTATATTTAGGTAACAAAACAAGTGTTTATCTTCTTGGTGCTTTAGGTTGTTCAACTAAAACCAGAACCAATGTAAATGGTTATAAATTTGTAAATTATATCCATAGGTCTAAATTTTATAAATCTAAAAATGTTCATTCTTAGAATCTTTTGGTTTTTTAATAAATCCAAAAATGCATATTGATGAAAAGTATCATCCTAGGTTGAATTCATTTATTCATTCAGTTATTCCACTAACATTTAATGTGCACTTTCTGTATGCCTAGACATTTTGTTAATATTGAAGGTACAGAATCAGTTAAAACATGTAGAATTTCAATTCTGAGATGCATATTTTCTCCTCTCATATTTTAACTTCTCTAAAATTGGGATCAACTTACATTTTTGGTGTTTCACAATTATAACTGGTAGTGTTTTTTTTTTCTTTCTTAGCACTGTGTAAAATAATGGCACATCACTTAAAAACCAAAGGAGACTTATAGTTGATGGCCTCAAGTAGCCTGTTCTCCTGAAGTGTTTAAACTAGTGAGGGGGTCATATATATAAGGAAAGAAATACAAGAAAAAAGATACATATCCTTGGGAGACCGTAAAGAAGGGCAGAGTCGGGAAAGACTTTGTAGAGGAAGTGGCTGCAGAGCTTTAGTTTCTAAAAAAAAAATGGAATTATGCAAAAAAAAAGGCATTCTAAACAGAGGAAGGAAAGCTCAGGTAAGGGCAATGGTGAATTTCAAGTAGTGACCATTCTTGATGTGATAATTGAGAGAAAGAATAAAAACAAAAAAGCCCCACTAAACTCTAAACCAACCAAAACAAAACCTGAGCTCCTCACTAAAGATCAATAGACCTCTATTTTTTTTACTGTTAACCCAATAAATTTAATAATAGGCAAGTGATTAACTTGAAGTACTATGTCCTCCTAAAGGAGATCAGTGGGATATCAAAATACGTTTTCTTGGGGCCACCTATTCAGTCTTTCCCACTATTTTTACCTGTGACCAGTGAGATGGGCAGTTTGGCTCCTCAGTGCCTTTATTGCTATTTGATGTTATCTCCAGAAGCATTTTAAATGGACAGGATAGGACATTAATTATGTTAATTCCAAGGTAATACTATAAACTCTCCTCTGTTTTTTGTATTAGTTTACATTGTACAAGATTGCTTGTTCAAACAAATTTACCTGACAAGATTATACCAGTAATGGGAGTTATATAATAACTTAAACAATATGGTGTAAAGAATATAAAAATCGGTCTCTGGCTTCATTAAATTTAAGTTTGAATCTTCCTCTGAAATCAAGTCAGTCTCTATCTCACAAAGTTGTATTCTAATAAATTAACTCTACCATTTTTTTCAGAGGGGGAAATATATATATATAAATGTTTCTTCTGTCCTCAAATTATTTTATTTCCTTTGTCATCTGGGCCAAGGGATCTAACTCTGATGGTTGGGTAAAGAGAAGATATCTTTTTTAGGAACTATAGCTTATACTTTCTTCCATTTAAATTGGTGTAGCTTTACATCAAACTAAAAAGTTTTTGCACAGTGAATGAAACCATGAACAAAATGAAAAGGTAGCCTACTCTCTTACTGGTATGGCTCAGTGGATTAGGCATTGGTCCCACAAAGCAAAAGGTCACTGGTTCAATCCCTGGTTAGGGCACATGGCTGGGTTGCAGGTTTGGACCCCAGTCAGAATACATATGAGAAGCAACCACCGATGTTTCTCTCTCACTTCAATGTTTCTCTCTCTTTTTACTCCCTTCCCCTCTCTCTAAAATTAAATTGAAAAAAAAAGTAAAATCTAGAAAAGGCAACCTACTGAATGGGAGAAGATCTTTGCAAATGATACATTTGATAAGGGGTTAATATCCAAAACATATAAAATACTGATACAAATTTACTTCAAAAAAACAATCCATCTGATTTAAAAATGGGCAGAGGACCCAAACAGACATTTTCCAAAGAAGACATTCAGGTTGCTAGCAGGTACACAAAAAGATCACTGATCATCGTCAGGGAGATGTAAATCAAAACCACACTGAAATATCAACTCACACCTGGTAGAATGGCTATTATCAAAAAGACAAGTACTGGCGTAGATGTAGAGAAAAGGGAACACTCATGTATTGTTGGTGGGAATGCAAATTGGTGCAGCTACTGTGGAAAACAGTATGGAAGTTCCTCAAAAAATTAAAAATAGAACTACCACATGATCCAGTAATTCCATTCTGTGTATTTACCTGAAGAAAACAAAAACACTGATTTGAAAGATATATGCAATAAGATATGGAAGCAACTTAAGTGTCCACTGATAAATGAATGGATAAACAAGATGTGAGATATATATCAATGGAATGTTAACTTATCCATAAAAAGAATGAAATCTCACCATTTGAACAACATGGATGGACCTAGAAGGTATTATACTAAGTGAAATAAGTCAGACAGAGAAAGACAAATACTGTATGATTCCACTTCTATGTGGAATCTAAAAAACAAAACAAATGACCGAACAACCCAAAACAGAAACATAGAGAACAAACTGATGGATGCCAGAGGGGAGGTTGCCTTTCATGAATAATCAATTTTTCAGAGGTCGAAAGGGTGAATAGTATATACAAGAATATTACACCCACATCTCAGAATTTAGAAGCATTCCTTTTTCATGTAACCAATGCAACATTTTATGATCTAAGTACCAATCAGAGATGGCACAGCTTTTAAAGTTAGGACATTTGCCCTTGTATAGCCCACCTGTTAATGTTCCACCTGCTAGAAATCTGTCCCTGTAACTTTCTTGAAACTTATCAATCCCTATTGACATTCCTTCTAAATGCAAGTGACACTGAGTGGATAGAGAGGAGTTTCAAACTTCCGTTAAGAACATACTTGGAGGTAGAGATGGGGGCTGAGTAAGTGGAAGCCAAACCCACTTGCTTGTGCCCCCAGCATGGATTTTCAGCTGATCTTCTGACAAGTGACCTGAACAATCAATGGAACCTTAGTTGATACAAAGTTTTGAAGCCAAGGAGTACAGAGGAGAGGCCCTGCACCATCTGGTAAGAGATTTTATAAGTTGAAGGAGAACTACCCTGCACAAGGTGCCTGCAGCAGAGGAGAGAAAAGACAGAAAATGCAGCTTAGTAGCTCCCACCCTGATTCAGACTCTGACCAGCGGTGTCCATAGTGTTGTGGATGCGACAAACAAAAGCACATGGCCTGGTGAAGTCCTGTGGAGAAAAGGGACAGCGTGGCCACTCTCTGAGTGAGAGAGCACCCTGACCCTTGCCTGATCAGGCTTTTATTGCTTTCTGGGAGAATTACATCAAGGAAGGTCCTCATTCATCATTGTCAGGAAGTAATGATCGAACAATAGATAACATTCAGAGAACTATGAGGGCTTATTATGAGTCAGGGTCAGTTAGCTAAAGGCCATAAAACTTTGGGAGACAAACTCATTTCATGCTTGGACCCTTAGAAAATTGAAGGCAATCTTAGCAAAGCCAGTTTCACAGGATTTTATCCATTCTTTCTTAGGCCTGATCGCCCCGGGGAACTGCCTGTTCCTGCCCAGGGCTGCACCACCCTCTGGCATAATGTTTCAGGTTTCAGTCAGGAGAAGTAAAGCAGCCAAGAGATTAGAAGACTTTTTACAGACAGAATGAGGACTCAGGCTATGTCAAAACCAAGGGGTGAGGGTCCAGCACCCCCTTTTTCCATAGCCCCCAAGTCCTTCCCTGAGGGCCCCTTTGCAACTGTGCCTGTCTCAGGTCATCCCTCCCTTGAGGAATCTTACCCATCATTGGCTAACCAGTCATCCTCCTGGGGCCAAGCAGGGTGAAGTGAAAGGGGGCTAGAGGCAGTGCCCTGGCCAGGAAGATAAGCTTTATCTCATTGGCTTATGGTCCCAAGGTCTCTTACTTAGCCTTCGCCATGGGGGGTTACAGCTTCTGAAACCAGGCAGGGTGATTCCCAACACCACCCCTCCCAGAGCAGGGAGCCTCAGCCCTGCATAGGGAACCTCCAGTCCTCATTGAGAGAGACTTGGGAGGTTATACGGAGTCTGAGAGACTCAGGCTGCACACACATAGTGTGCAGCACCTCCATAGCTTCAGCACCAACCAGGAGAGTCCCAGAAAGAAATTCTATTTGCTGAAACTGTCGGAGGCAACAGTGGGCTGTGGCCAGCCCTGACTGAGAGATACTTTTTGCCTTTTGGGGAGGTGGAGTGTACAGAGAGCTGGTTTGTGGCTCAGTGAAGCAATGTGGATACCACATAGGGAGTTTTTTAAAGAGGGGTGCTGAGGCATGGCTGAGCAGGGACCCCATGTGCACACACAGCTACCCTGTCATCAAAGAGACTAGATTGAAAGCATGGTTCATGCCCACAGAGTCCAACTGGCCAGGAAGAGTAGAAGGCTGCATGGTGAAGGGATTGTGGGGTTCCATCCAGCATGGCTGGTGAGCATGGGTAGGGAGGAGCTGCTTGCAAAACAGAAGATTTGGGTTTGAGTTTCCTGCTAGAGCAGTAAATTAGAGCTTGATGGGCAAGAGCTGAGCACCTGAGATTCTTTGCAGCCAGGCAGGGCCACTCACACCGTGGAGTACAAACCTTTGAAAAGGGGAAGGCATGTACAACTCCCATCTGCAGGACTGCAACCTCCACAGAACAGGACGGCCAGGCTCAAGGCCCCCCGGTTGGGCACATATCTGCAGGGGAAAGAAAGAGAATCTCCAAAGCAGCCCTGTGTGAACTTTTTTCAGACTCTATGCTGGCTCCTCCTTGGGCCCTATACCACTGAAAACAGCAGAACAGAGAGGTTAGAAATTGGTGCAACAATAGGTATTCAGGGTCCTGCCCAGCCTCAGCTCTCACACAGAGCTGCCATCAGTACCAAGCAGAAAGAGCTGGTGCTTTCACACATACTGGCCCTGCACATGAAACAGCTAATTCATCAGAAACTACACAGTGATGGAAATAATCTGGGACAGACCAAGACATGTGGTGCAGGGGCAGGGGAACACCCCCTCTCCCCCATTTTCCCTGAAGATTGAACAGCATGTGCTAGGAGAGAACCAGGAATCACATCCTCCACAGGCACCAGAAGCCCTTTCTGGAGGCAGGTGGAGGTAGTACATGTGGTGCTGTTGGACAGTAGATGGAACTGCCACTAGGCCTTGTACTGATAAAAAGCTAACAGGGCAGAACAGAGAGGGCCAGCCAAGTCAGAAGGAGACAGCCATGGACTGTGGATTGCTTGTATCGTTGAACAAGCTGCCTAAAGTTAGACTGGGACACCAGTTGTCATTACCAGGGACAGATCCAGGAGAAGACAGTAGGCAAACACAAGATTCTGCTGAGACAGATCCTACCTTGTTCTTTCCCATTATTGGCATTATTTTTCTCCTGCATAGCTTTTTAACATTGTTTGTCTTTGAGTTTGTTCCTATTATTTTGCTATTTTTATTCTATTTTTACATACATTTTATTATTACTTTATAGTTTGATTTCAAATCTCATATTTCACTCTTCCCTTCTTTTACTCTTTTTGCCTTCCTCCTTTTCATTTTTATTTCTGTTTTAAATTTTATTTTTCCATTTCTACACCTTGTTTCTATTTCTTACTCTATTTTTCTCCCTCCATCCTCTGAAAACCATCTTTCTTTCTAGTCATCTCACATTCTTTCCTTTCTTATAATATCCTTATTCTCATTCCACCTTTATTAATATTTGCTCAGTTTTCATTGATAGTGGGCTTATTGTTGCATTTATTTTATTCCATGTTCACTATTTTTTTAATTTAAATTTCATATTTTACTGTTCCCTTGTCTTACTCCATTTTGCCTTCCCCCCGCCCTGTCTTATTTTTGTTTCAAATTTTATTTTCTCCCTTTCGTAGCCTGGTTTCTAACCCTCAATGCTTATTATTTCTCCTCCCTCTATCCTCTCAAAATCATTTTTCTTTCCTTTAGACATCTCACAATCTTTTTTTCTTTTCTTTCTTTTTTTCTTATAATATTCTCTTTGCACCTTTGTTAATCTTTGTTCATTTGTTGTGAATATCACTTGCAGTCATTTTGTTTTCAATTTGGTTCCTATTTTTTCACACCTCATATTGTTTCTTCCCTTACTCCCTTTTGCTCTATTCTCTCCCTATTTTTTTTACATTGTAAATTTTATTTTCTCCTTTTCTTTGCCTTGTTTCTATTCCCTACTGTTAGTATTTCATATCTCCCTACCCTTTCAAAATCATTTTTCTTTCCATTAGTCACCTCATATTCTTTTTTCCTTTTGTATAATCTTATTCTCTTTCTACCTTTATTAATATTAGCTTATTTGTTGCTGATATCATGATAGTGGTTGTGAGGGGTTTGTTTGCTGGATGGCTGGGTTTTTTTGTGTGTGTACTGACAGCTTCTGTACAGCAACACAGAAGACATGGTAGGTGGAGGTCAACCAGCCAGCTGGAGGGGACAGCCCACCAGTGATTGAGCCAACAACAACCAAAACCCAATTACAACAAGAGAGCCCACATAAACTGCATAAAGGGCATCCCAAGAGCCTCTAGCTCAGAAGTTCAAAGAGACTGCGCCACTGAGTCCCACAGGTCTACTACCACAGAACACCACCCAATGAAGACAGGAAGTCAAAGCAGATCAATCCAATATGCAGAAACAAAGAGAGTCACCTAAAATAGGGAGAAAAAGAACCCCCAATCAGAAGGAAAGGAGGAATCCATGGATAGCGTGCTCAATGAAATTGAGGCAAGCAATTCATCAGACATGGAGTTTAAAGTAATTGTTATAAAGGTGCTAAAGGAACTCGGTGAGAACTACAAGGAACTTAGTGGGAACTACATCACCATGAAAAAGGACATAGAAACTATGAATGAGAATGAAGAAATGAAGAATGCAGTATCTGAAAAGAAGAATACACGAGAAGGAATTAAAAGCAGGCTAGATGAATCAGAAAATTGTATAAGGAAAAAACATCCAGTCAAAGCGACAAAATGAAAAAAAGATTCAAAAGAATGAAGATAGTTTAAGGGAGCTGCAGGACAACATGAAATGTAACCGTATTTGTATCATAGGAATTCCAGAAGGAGAAGAAAAGGAACAAGGGCTAGAAAACCTGTTTGAAAAAATAATGACAGAAGGCTTTCCTAATGTGGTGAGAGGAAAAGTCACACAAGTTTAGGAAATACAGAGGGCCCATGGCATATTTTACTGATCTAGAACAAATACTCCAAAAATTTATATGGAACCAAAAAAGACCCTGAATAGCCACAACGGTCTTGAAAAAGAAGAACAACATTGGAGGGATCACAATCCCTGATATCAAACTATAGTATAAGGCCACTGTAATCAAAACAGCCTGGTACTGGCATAAGAACAGACACAGATCAATGGAACATAATAGAGAGCCCAGCCATAATCCCATGCCTCTATGGTCATTTAATATTTGACAAAGAGGGCAGGAACATAAAATGGAGTAAAAACAGCCTCTTCAACAAATGGTGTTGGGAGAACTAGACTGGTACCTGCAAAAAAATGAAACTAGACCACCAACTTATACCATACACCAGCATAAACTCAAAATGGATAAAAAGACCCAAATAATAAGTTGTGATACCATAAAAGTTCTAATAGAAAACATAGGCAGTAAAATTTCAGATATCCCACATAGCAATATTTTTGCTGATATAGCTCCTAGGGCAAGGGAAATAAAGGAAAATTAAACAAAATGGAGTGCATAAAATTAAAAACCTCTGCATGGCTAAAGAAACTATCATCAAAATGAAAAGGAAACCAACTATATGGGAGAACACATTTGCCAATGATACATTGGACAAGGGTTTAATCTCCAAAATATATAAAGAACTGATAACACCAGGAAGACAAACAGTCCAATTAAAAAATGGGCAAAGGACCTGAATAGACAGTTCCAAGAAATACATACAGATGGCCCATAGACATATGAAAAGATGCTCAACATCACTAGCCATCAGAGAGAGGCAAATTAAAACCACAGTGAGATATCACCTCATACCTGTCAGAATGGCCATCATTAATAAAATTAGCAAACAACAAGTGCTGGTGAAGATGTGGAGAAAAGGCAGCCCTAGTGTGCTATTGGTGGGAATTCATACTGGTGCTGCAACTGTGGAAAACAGTTAAATTTCCTGAAGAAATTTAAATGGTACTGCCTTTTGACTCAGTGATTACACTGGTGGGAAAATCCCCTAAGAATCCTGAAACACCAGTTCAAAAGAATGCATTCACCCCTAGTTTGTAGCAGCACTATTTATAATATCTAAGTGCAGGAAATAGTCTGAGTGCCTATCAGTAAATGAGTGAATCAAAAAACTGTGGTACATTTGCATGATGGAATACTATGCAGCAGAAAGAACGAACTCCTACCTTTTGTGACAACATGGATGGAACTGGAGACTGTTACGCTAAGTACAATAAGGCAGTTGGTGAAAGAGAAATACCATATGATCTCACTTATAAGATGAATCTAAAGAACAAAATAAACTAATGAGCAAATCAGAACAAGAAACATGGAAACTTGGAATGGACTGATAGTGGCCAGAGCGGAGAGGGATAATGGTGGAAAGAAGGGAAAGGGACTAGTCAAAGAACATATGTGAATGACCCAGGAATATGGATAACTGTGGGCATTGACTTTGGGAGCAGGGAGTTGCTGGGTGCAGGAGGGCAAATGGGAAAATTTGGGATAACTGTAATCAATTAACAGTAAAAAATAAAAAGAAAAGATAACATGCGTAAGATATGTTATAAAAAATAAAAAAAGTAAGTATGCATTTTTAAAGAAAGAATGTACTTAATTTTTTGTTCTGTTTACTCAGTATCTAAAGAGTGGTTTAATCAGTAATGTCTATAATAGCTGTGTTTGTTAGTATTGTATACTATATCATGTAATATATATGTGATAATTTTTATCTCTTGTAGTTCATGAATTTTGTATTTAGGAAGCCAGCCCTTTCTCCACCCTGTTCCCTGGAGCTGGTTAAGAAGGAGGTGGAATTCTCTCACTCCTGTGAGATGTCAGAAAAATTTATGTACTTAGTCATAATGATTACTTGGTGATAGAGTTGAGCTCTGTCCTATATAGCACTAACCAGTTTACATTTGAAGAAGACTGATACATGTAAGATTCCTGTATTATTAGGTCTCTTTTGGGCCATTTTTTTTTTTGTATAATCTCAAACATGTCCTTTTCATATAGCCCAAGAGTCTTAGATCTGTTTGGATTTCTAAATAATTCAGAAATTTGAAAGCAGTATATAAAGGACTTCTGCTAATCTTTTTTTTTCATACCAATTTAACAGTTTGGATAAATCTAATCAAGACTGAAGTTTTTAAAATTTCAACTTAAATTTTTAAGATTACTTCAAACATACACAAAATTAGAAGGAATAATGTTATAAACTTCTATATAACCATCTCCCAGCTAAAACCATCTTCGGTATTTTGCCAAAGTTATTTCATCAATCCTCCCACTTTTTTTTTTTTACTGGATTATTTAAGGTAAATAATGAAAGCCACTTTTGAACACCATCAGCTTTGTTAACAGCTTGCTAAAAGATACTGGCATGTCAGAAAAGGTGATCCACTACAAATGAATAAACTTCCTGTTAGATGACCTCAAAATTAACTATTTTGTTTCTTGACAAATGATATTATTTGTTCTTGTTTCCACATAGAAAAATGTTAACAATATTAGAAACAACATATCTTTTCCCCCCAACTACTCAGAATTAAACTCCTAAATTTAAATAGAAAGCTTATAGTTCAGACAGGTTTTTCTGGTCTTTTAATTATCCTGTCAACTTTCTGTTGTGTATCATTATGTGAATGGTGACTGGCTGTCTGTGTAAATTAGGTAGGGTATTCTAGATGGCTAGTAGTCTTTGTCAGCTAGTTCACTTTCATTTGGTTAAATTTCAGAGGAAGTCCATGTATAGACATTTTTTTTCCTCCTTAGTTTTCCTTACATTAAATATTTAGTGTGTTCTAGTTCAGAAATCTTTCAGTTGTGCTTCTGGAGGAAAATTCCATCTCCTTTATTCCCAAAATACCCTTTGGCTTTAAAGAAAATAATGGAGAGACTTTTGTTGCCCTTAAAGAAAGGTATGCCCAATAATGATCATATGTGCTTTGAGCCTGCCAGAATCCTCAGAATCCTGATTCTTATATTACAGTCTATTTATTTAAATACTTAGTTTTCCATTTTCATCTTGCTAATGTCTGTCATTTTTTGTTAATTACTTGTCAGTTTTATTAGAGTATATTAATTCGAAGAAAGCAAGTTTCCATCTTGAATTCTAAAATTCCTGATAACAGGAAGGGACATAATGTGGATTAACATCTAAAGTCACCTGTACTGTATATATCTATATATATTGTAAGAAGCTGTATGTTAAAATAGCAAATAACTACTGCATGTTAGAATATTTATTTCATGTAATAATTTACTTTGTAAAATATCCTAGCTAACAAGTTTAAGAAAATGTTTTACTTTGCAGCAACAAATCACTGTTTTCATACTATTACAATACATATACTCTTGGGTAGTCTTTATTTTTATTAAATTTTCTGATTTTTGTCCCATTATGTGGAGATTCATCTTCATTGATGTTAATCATATCTTACAGATCAAGCAAATACTTTAATATTATAAAACTTCACTAAAGCCTTAGTACTCTTAATTGCTTATTCATTCACTATTTATTAAATGGACACCATGTGGCAGATATTTGCTAGTTACTGAGAGTGTAATAGTGAAAAACATGTGGCCCCTGACTCTAGGTGTCACACAGGCAACCACTAAGATAGGAATAAGTATGGTGTGTTAAGTGTGTAGATGTAAAGAGTACCTAACCCAGTCTTGGTGTATTGTAGGGGAAGCTTTGCAATTAAAGTGATATGTAAGTTGAAAGCTAAAGATAAAGTTTTTACAATCTTTTTTCTGAACCTTAAAACCAAAACAACTACTACCTAAAGACATTTTAAAATGTTTACTTTTTGGAAATTTGTTTAAACTCATTTGGTGGTGAAACCCATCCTGACCTGAAATGAGACTATTTGTAGTATTTATTTCACTTAGTATGACTGTTACTCATTTTGCTGCAGAAATAACGTTTGATTAGGGGGTGCTGCCTTAGACCTCATTGGTAGTGTGCTGTAATCTAGGCACTGTAATGTAGGCACAGGCACTTCGTCGCCCTTTCTGGAATCCTAATAAGAGATTTCAGATAAGAGATTAAGTATTCCGATTGTCAGCTACAAGGAATTTGGAAAGTGCTTCAGGTGACTGGATTAGCTTGAGTGGAGAAGTAAGAGAGACCCTGGCTCTTTTGTGTAACAACATAGAGTTCAGTAAATTACTTTTTTGGAATATTTCATTTTAAAAGAGTAGTTCATTTTTCTATGTTTGTAGTAATTTACAGCCATCTAATTGAATTGTGATAATTACGGAATTTAAAAATTCACTATATAATTGCTGCGATGGTTCACAGGGTGGGTAATAGTTGTAAAGAAACGTTGGTGTTAGTTTTACACTAGTGTTCACTTAAAATCATCTGTGTCCCTTTTTAACAATGTAGATACCTAGATGGGCTCTAACCTAGACCTTACTGAGTTAGAAGTCTGATGCAGATATGAGGTGGCTTTGAGAATATTGGGGTCACTTGCTTATATATTTTTGTCAAATTAAAGATTTGGAAAATTGGAGTGGGGAGTGGATGAATGTATAAAACAGTATTTTATATTATGAAATACCTTCCATTATGAAAACACTTTTGTGCCCTGATGTATAGATCAGTTAAATAGATCATACACTTTATTAAAGTTTACTTTTCTTTCTAAATTTATTTAAGTAGGCTGATGTGATATATTAACATTAACGTTTTTAAAAATATTTATTTATTGATTAATTGATTTTTGGGAGAGAGAAACATTGACTTGTTGTTCCACTTATTTATGCATTCATTGGTGCTCTGACTGGAGATCTCAACCTTGACGTATCAGGACTACAGTGTAACCAATTGACCTACCTGGCCAGGACTATTAACTTTAAGATCTTGCTTCACCTGCCTCTTGCAATAAAATTAAACTTACATCAACTGATCATTAATAACTTCAGAAGTCCTAATATTTGATGTGTTGTTCAAGAATACAAAATGTTTTCACGTGAATACCTCATATAATCCTATAGAAACCTCCCTTTGTGGACATTATTATAATTTCTTTGATTCACTGAGGTTACGTGACTAGTTCAGGAACACGCAGAAAATAGTTTACCCTTGCTTCACACTGAAGTTTGCAGACTCTAAAGGCATTTTATGCATTTTATGATTTATTCACTTATCAGACATTTATTGTCCTAGGCACTGTGTTTAAAACCTAGCTGTTTTAAACATTTATTGGATGCCTAGGACATGGCATTTATTTATTGCATTGGTATGCAATGGGTATCTGCATTGTTAAAAAGGGACACAGATGATTTTAAGTGAACACTAATGTAAAACTAACACCAACGTTTCTTTACAACTATTACCCACCCTGTGAACCATCGCAGCAATTATATAGTGAATTTTTAAATTCCATAATTATCACATTTCAATTAGATGGCTGTAAACATTTATTGTACAGCCTAGGACATGGCATTTATTGACACATGTCCTAGGACATTTATTGTCCTGGGCACTGTGTTTAAAACCTAGCTGTATTAATTAATTGCTTCAGGGGATACACATGAGCATCTATAGTCAGATATCAAAGTCTTGTTTGAGAGATACACACATAAACCAAGAATAAAATGATATGTACTATGATAAATGCATAATGATAGCTGAAACGTATAATAGAAATTAGAGGTAGATAAGTTAATATGGATTGAACTTAATCAAGATTGTTTCAGAAGCAGATTTTCAGACATGCCTATATTTATCCCTAGAGGTATGTGTCAGTTTTTAGCTTTTTGCATTATAAATTTGCTTCTCTCATATATATTTTGTGTTTTCATGATTAAATCCATGGAATCATTTCAGAAAAAGAGGCAACAGTAATGTGAATTTTAAGGTGAAACATGAGTTCAAAGAAATGTTGGATTTTAATTGAGCTGTTTCTGGTTTTACTTCCCAGGTCCTCAGAGGTATGCACCCTACCTTTACTGTTAAGAGTAATTGAGAGGAAAAGTTGGAGAAATATTAGACAGAGGGAAAAAATAAGCCTTTGGGCTCAGTAAGACCTGAATTTGAATCATAGTTACTAACAGTATAAATTTATATTTTATGCTTATTTATTCTTTCAGAACCTTTGTTTTCTCATCTGTATAACTGAGATAATTTTACAAAATAGTAGCTGAGATTAGAGATATTAAAGATAAAAAGCATCTAGCATAGTGTTTGTTTGGTATTCAAGTTCTGTCCAGAAGGTATCCAGCCACGTAGTGTGAAAAATAGAGACATTTACTGAAGAAGATACAAGATACAAGAAACTTTGTACACAGGACAGTGACGCTTCAGTCCCCTTCAAAGTAGGCACCTTGGGACCTCACTTGGTGCTCCCAGCATCTCTTCTACTGTTCAAAACACCGCAAAGTCCTTTGTTGGAATTGCCATCAGCTGCCTTGTACTTTCCTGAATCTCATCCATGCTCTGAAATGTCTTCCCTTTCAAAGGTGATTTTAGTTTTGGGAAAAGCCAGGAATGCAGGGCATGAAATCTGTGTTGGAGGTGGGCTGAGACACCTGGGTGATTTAATATTTTGCCAAAAAGCTCTGCATGAGACATGATGCATGAGCTGGAGTGTTGTCGTGATGAAGCTGCCAATTACCAGTTGCCTGTAGTTGCGGCTTTCTGAGTCATCTGAATAGTTTCCGGGGAGGAATGTTCCAGTTTAACGTAAAATTTGATGAAGATTCGTTACTCTACTCAGTCCTTTGAATGTGATGGCCACATAGTACACGTGCTCACTCAACAGCATCTACTGCCCTCACTGGCTAGTACAGTGAAGTTGTCATTATTCACACGTGTACATTCCAGTCCACTCTCCTTGGCTGCCAGGTTACATTGATGTTGCGTAAGCTGTTCTCATCATATTAACAATGTCTGGACTTTTTCTGACAGACCTTGTATAGTAAGAATTTAGTATGTGCTAATAATAAATGTCAGAGAGAAATTTTACAGATGAAGTTGAAAATACAAAATGTGGAAGGAAATTTGAGGGAGGAATAAGGTAATCACTTAATTGATTATGTTAAAAGGGGCCAGGTCATGGAAACTCTTGGATACGAGATTTGGAAATGAATATGCTTGACCAAAGAACAGGTCTTTATAAGCAAAGGGATTCAGAAAGAATGTATATTGAAGTATAGAGTCACTTATTCATTCAGATCTCTGAAATCGTCTTTCCTTCAATAGACAGGTGGCACCGGTGACAGATGCAGCAGCCGGCTCGCTATCACACCAAATCAAGGCTCTTAACCTTGATTCTTGGGACACTTAATGGTTCTTGCATGGATGTACTTGAGAGGATTGAGGTCTCTTTAAAATGTAGACAAAAGTTTGTGTATGAAGGTATTGTTTTTTTTAAAAAAATCAGATTTTTAATGAAATTGTTACCCAAAATACTTTAAGGACCACTGGGTGTTTTCACAATTCAATAGGTGCATGACATGATACAAGCAGAAAAATTTCTCATGTGGGTAACCCACATTGAGACTTTGCTTTGTGACTTTAGGTAGCAGCAATGATGAGCCTTTTATCTTTTTAAAATCTATGCTTTTTGTATGCAGCAAATGGAAGGCACTAGCATATGGTCCCAGTTAACATTTTTGAGTAATATTTAAAAGTGTAAATGTGTTAGAGGTTTAAATTAATGTATACATTTCCTCAGAAAGATCTTAAAACTAAAGGAACTAGAGCAGTAGCAAATTTTTACATTGTAATAGATGTTACTACTTAAAATTGGTAAAAGTATTTCAATAAATTACTACTGTATCTCCAACAACTATATGTCCTTTGAGATCATTTAAGTTGACTAAGGAGACTTCTGGGAGTTAAGGAAAATATCGCAGCCTTGTACATTCAAGTTTTTATAAACTAAAAAATAGTCTAAATTTTATACTGAATGAATTTGATGGAATATACTTTATGCAGTTATTATTGAGTCACAGTAGTATACTGCAGTCTTTGTTCTAAATTGCTAGAGCTGTTTAGATTATTCTTCTTACTTCCCGCTAACTACTTTCAAATGAGTGAGAGACCCAAAGTTGCTTTTAATTCTATTTCTGGCCAGCTGGAGGGAGGAAGCTGATAAACCAGACAGTTGGCTATCAGAACGTACCTCTAATACTACATAATAGATATTTAAAACCAGCAGTGTATTTGAGCAATTTTTTTTGCGTATTTATTCATAGAAATTCAGCAGCAAAAGATACGAGTGCATACACGATGTTATGAATCTGAATGAGGCCTTTTTACTCCTGACGAAAAACATGAGAATGGAGACTTGGTAATTGTATTAATGTAGGGTTCTAATGACATGCCATGCTTTAAAAAAAAGATTTTATTTTATTTTTAGAGAGAGGGGAAGGGAGGGAGAAAGAGGGAGAGAAACATAGATGTGAGAGAGAAACAGATCCAGTGACCTTTGGCTTTGTGGGACAGCGCCCAACCAACAAGTCATACCAGTTAGGGAGACACACCAATTTTTAATAGAAAAATATTCATGTTAGCATTTTTCAGTTTGCTGCTTTTACTTGTCTTTCTGTTCTCTTCGTAGTATTTAGGTAAAACTTTCTTAAAATGGGATGGATTTTAGGCCTAGTTTTCTGCCACACCACCCACCTTGAAAGATCAGTTAATATGTTGGAGGCTCGTGCATAATTCTTTGCTCAAAAGGCAACCATGAAGTGATTTACAAAAACAAACAAGGAAAACTTTTAAAAAGCTAAGTTAAATTATTTCTTTGTATAGAATTGGAACTTTGCATTATGTAATTAGATATAGGTTCGTTTGTACTAACAGAAAGGCAAATGGAATGTTTTCATGAATTATATCCTATTAAATAGAATTGTTGACATTATGAAAGCTATTTGTCCCTGCAGAAACAGTGAACCTGGTTTAATTACTCATTTCCTGCCCTTTGCTGGGTAGGGCTTAGGGGAGTCATACATAGGTTGCTAAGGCAGTAGCGGGAAGGGAACCAGATTGTGGTCAGGGACCTCAGTAAATCACAGACCCAGGGGCTCTGGTTTCTAGGGCAAGGGTCATCCCACATTACTCATGTGCTTTCCTACAATGGTTTCTGAAACTTTTATAAGGAGAGGAAAGGATGGTTTGGAGTTTAGACTGTTATAGAAACTATCTGGACACTTCTGTCTTTGCTTTTTTTGGTGATCCTACCCATAAGATGCTGTGCACAGAATGTCCTGATTTTAGACCGGTACCTTCTGCTCCATGTGGTTGAAGCCTTTCAGCTGAGTGAAGCTATCTGAATGGAGTTGGAGGAGATATCTCCTCCTACCTCCATTATGCTCCTTTTCCCATCAGTCAACACTCATTTGACAAATAGAGTTCAGCTGCCTCTGAACCAATCCTGGAACCATAATAGGCTCAGAGTGAGTTAGCTGTTTGGACTCAGAGCTATGCAGTTAGGGTCCTGGCTGAGCTAGACAAAAAGTCACTGTCTATATCTTGGTACATAAGGCTTATAGCTAGGAAAACTGTAGTTTGGTGAATGAAAGAAACAAATATTATTTTCCCTGAGCATTTGTCTGGGTGACAGGTCTACAATGGACCATGATGTAGAAATTAGACATAGATGCAAAGTTTTAGAAAAACCTTCAGAGTTATTAACAATGAGGATAGTTGGGAAAGGGCGTATCTTTGGCTTTTCCTTGGTTATGTTGCAGTTTCCGGATTGAGTGAAGCAGAAAAATGAACCCCAACTCAGTTTCACTGTTCTGACTTAAGCACTGAGCTGATAGTCAGCAAGCTGCATACCTCTTCCCGGAAGTGCCTGACTGGAATCTTGCTGAAAGTTTTACAGAGTAATGGCAGGCTAATTGCTGCTAGGCATACATGGATAGCTTTGCTTTGAACCTGTTTACACAATTAGATATCAAGATAGGGTGCAAGGAATCCCTCCTTTTTGGTACTAAAATTTAGTGTTCTGAATGTCTTAAATGAAAATGGAAATAAAGATACACACCTGTAACATTCAACTGTGTGTTGCTCCTTGTCAGGCAGACATTGAGGGTGTGCAGGGAGAGAGCTAGCATCATCCATTTTCTACCCTTGGGCTAGCTTGTGGAGAAGAACTGCTCTTTTTTAGTCCTATATTCTTTTACTTTTTTTTCCTGTTTTTCATTTTTAAATTCGTTGCTTTGTGGGGATCATTTGAGAAGTTGAAAAGTATCTTTTCTGACTAGTTGCCAGGATTTGCTTGATCCCAAGTCTGTGGAAATGGCATAGGGACCAGTATACTAGCCACTTAGAGGCATAATACACTGCTCCTTTATTCCATGGTCTTGGCGGCAAGTCTTGGCCTCCATCTGAGTGTAGTTCTGTGTCCTGTTCCATGATCTGGGCCCTGGAATTGTCTCTTATGGCATCATAACTGCAATCTCACTGGCACAGAGAGTAAAGAGACAGAGCAAGACCAGAGGGGCCCATTAATTTCCTGGCTGGAGAAGCCAGTTACCAACATGGAAGCAGTTGGGGCTGGCTGGAAATAGGTCCTGGGCCCATTTATTGCACGTGGAGCCTTCATCACAGAACAGTGCTCTATCAGTATTTTGACTAGAAACTGATTAATTACAGTGCGTTGTAATAAGTCTTAAGCTCAGTGACACAATAAAAGTATTCTGATAAATATGATACTTTAGTTCATAATAATCTAATTTCAAAGAATATTCTTTTTTGCTCTAAGACTTATTTTTACATAAAAATTATTTTGGAGAAACTGGGTAATACACAGATACTTTGTAACTCCTCCTCCTATCTTGCCTCTGAAATTTGGTTGATATTTCATTAGTGGGAAACAGGTAAAGAGAAGATGTTTCTTAAATTGTGTAATAGCGCAGAACCAAGGGTAGAAACTCCTTGTCTCCTAAATCTTAGGGATTTAACTACATTACTATGTTGAGACCATAAAGATCATAGACAACAATAATGAAGAGATTTGTATTTTATTATCTTTCCAAGTTGCTTTTGTGAACTTTAAACAAAAGAGCTAGTTAAATATAATATATCCTCAGACAATTTGTAGCTAGTAACTATATCAGAGGAGGATCATAAGTTTCTAATTATTAGCATTAATAACTTTTCCCCCAGTTATTTACCTTGCAGGTGCAGGCAATCTGAATTTTCTGTTTCATTTATTGATTATTTTAACCAAATCATAGAATAAACTAGACTGGTCCAAGTATTTCAGAATATGCTGAAAGAAAAAGTATGTGTTGAACTTGTTAAATTTGTTTGTTGAAAGGCTTAATAGGAAAGTAATTCTTTTTTTATCTCTCTCTCTATATATATTAAACATAATCCCTCTGTGCTATGAAGTGCAGAGCTGTCCTTTTGTGTGTGTGTGGCAGGGGGCAGGTAGGGAGAGGACTCCATTGCAACTTTCTTTAGCCAAAATGTCTTTATCCCCTTTCCCTCCCTCCCTCCCTCCCTTACTTTTTCTTTCTCTCTCTTTCTTTTTTTAAAGAGAGAGTGGGGATGGGAGTGAGAAAGAGAGGGAGAAAAAAATCCATCAGTTGCCTCTCTTCTGTGCCCCAACTGGGGACTGAACCCTCAGCCCAGGCATATGCCCTGAGCAGAAATCTAACTGACAGCCTTTTGCTTTGGGGGACAACACCCAACCAACTGAGCCACACTGGTCAGGGCCAGCCCAAATTTCTTGATATAACTTTCTTCTTGCTTGTCCTTACATTTTTCGTTTTTGTCCTGAATTAATGGTTTCGGTTTTATAAAACCTGAATTACTGTTTTCTTTTGAAATAGAGTCAATTTGGAGACCAGTCAGTAAAATAAATTTGAAGAATTTTTCTTTTTTCAATAAACCTATGAGAAAGTGGTCAAATAACATGAAATGGATATACAAATCTTAATTATATCACTGGAAAGCATAGGATTTACTTATTTATATATGTTGTTTTGCAACTTACACATCACTTTATTTGCTGGATTGAAAGCCTTCTTACGGCACATGTGATGTTTTCTATAGTTGACCTCAACTTTGTTCACATTGACTTCAGTGAGTTGTGTTCGGATTTCTGTGCTCAAGACTCTGCTCAGTTGTTGCTGTTGTCTTTGGTGGGAACTTTCATTTTTAATTCCTTCTGGTGATTCTTTCCTGATTTTTAGCTTTGCATAATTATAAATACAATGGAACCATTATCCTAAAGTCACTAAGATAAATCCTCATACCCCAGCATCACATGATCTTCTAATAGGCCAGCCACAACAGATCCTAATGAACTATATTCCAAATCTTGTGCACACAGAATGTTCTCCACACTTAAAATTCCTAGGAGCTTAAATGATTTCCCCTTTCTGGGCTCACCATGTTCCAGCACTGCAGCCATGAAGATGAGTCGCAGGATTTATTTGCATTATATTTATACATATTAAACCTGTTTAGCCAAAGCAATCAACATACAAGTTCTCTCCAGAAGGTACCTTGCCATGTAATATGAAAAATAGAGATATTTACTGAAGAAGGTACAAGATACAAAAAACACTGTGCATAGGACAATGATGCGTCAGGTCCTCTTCAAAGTAGGCACTTTGGGGCCTCACACAGTTCTCCCAATTGCCATCAGCTTTCCTGTCATAATTTCCTGAATCTCATTGACATTCTAAAATCTTTTCACTTTCAAAGGTGATTTTAGTTTTGGGAAAAGCCAGAAATTGCAGGGCACTATATCTGGGCTGGAGGAGGCTGAGTCACCTGGATGATTTGATGTTCCGCCAAAAAACTCTGCATGAGATGTGATGCGTGAGCAGGTGTGTTGTCGTGATGAAGCTGCCAGTCAGCAGTTGCCCATAGTTGTGGCCTTCTGAATCATCTGTATAGTTTCTGGGGAGGAATGCTGAAGCTTAACACAAAATTTGATGTAGACTCATTGCTGTACTCACACATTTTGAGTGTGATGGCCACACAGGACACATGTTTACTCAGTGGCATTGCTGCCCCCACTGACTAGTACAGTGACGTCGTCATTGTTCATTCATGCGCATTCCAGTCCACTCTCCTTGGCTGCCAGGTTATATTGAAGTCATGCAGACAATTCTCATTTATTAACAATGGCTAGACTTTTCTGGGCAGACTTTGTATATGCTTTTCTACCTCTTTTACTTTAGACATTTTCCAAAATTACTTTTCCATCGGCTTTTCTTCTCTTTTAAAACCATGTTCAGTATGGTGACTATAGTCATCATGTTGTCTTTTCAAAAGTTGTATGCAAATACATTGTATATTTGAAAGTTGCTATGAGAATAGATCTTAAAAGTTTGCATCACAAGGAAAAAATTTATAGCTATGTGTCATGATGGATGTTAACTATACTTACTGTAGTAATCATTTTACAATATATACATCTATCAAATCATGTTGTATACCTAAAACTAATGCAATGTTATATGTCAATTATATCTCAATTAAAAAAAAACACTAAAGAAGAATAGGATTAAACTCTTTGTAAAGTAGACCATTATTGTTCTACTTAATTGGGACACAGAATGATTGTTTTTTGGACTTCATTATACTGGATACTGTGAAATTGTTATGCGTGTACGTCCTAGACTTTGAGGATATAAATAGGACAAAGTTTTGGTCCTCAAGCAGTTCCCAGTCTAGTCAGGGAGACAGATCTGTGAGCAAATGATGCAACGATAGTGATGATGCTAGAAAAGAGGCAGGTACAAGGTCCACTGAGGGTGTCTGGGAATGGTTGTTACTGTCATAGGTATGATTTGAAAGACTTTCAACAGTTTGCCCACCAGATAGAGTTGTGGGAGAAGCATGAGGTCTGGGGTGAGGACAGAGAGAACAGCCTTGGTAAAGGAACAGAGATAAAAACTTACTTCAGCTTTATGCCCAAAATGGCGAAAGCAGAATGGATTGAAAATAATGAGATGAATGAGGGCCAGATTATGTTGGGTCTTATATACTGTATGAAATAATTTGAACTTCATCCTAGAAGTCTGTGGGTCCTGACTACCCATCAGAATTATCTGTGGGTCTGGTAAACCACAGAGATTTGCCCAGATCCTGCATGATTCTGATTCTTATTCATGATTCTAATATGGTATGAGGAGCCATGCAAAGTTTTAAGCAGAGAGGTAAAATGATCAGATTTGTATTTTGAAAAATCAGTTTTTAGCCTTCAAACTTTTTGACTGTGCCTTTCACTCAGAAATACGTTTTATGTTATGATCCAATAGATATATATAAACACCTATATGTAACTAAGAAGAAGGTTTGTGAAATACATTTTACTCTTATTAGTATTTCTTGTTCCATCCTGACATTTTAGAATACTGGTTTCCATTTAGAAAACCACTAAATTGATTTTAGGATCTATTAAAAAGGTCATAGTATACATTTTGAAAAATATTGCTATAGAGAGTGAATTGAGATGTGTAAAACCGAAGGGCTGAAGATCAGATAGACATTACTTCAGGTATTCAGGTAGTAGGTGATATGGGCCTGAATTGGGACAGTGGCATTAGCAGGTGCAGACAGGGAAGAAGGGAGAGAGATTCAAGACATACTTAGAAGGTAATGGAATCAGCTCTTAGTGACTGATTACTTCTGAGAGTTGAGGGAAGCCAAGGAATCTAAGATGATTTCCAGATTTCTGGTTTGAAAAATCAGATGCTTGTATTGTTCTTAAGCCATATAGAAATACAGGGGAAAAGTTGTGGAAGGCAGGTTATGGGGGGGAAAATTGGATGGATCAATACTTTTTTTCCAAGTCAGCTTCCTTTAAGTAAATGTTCTTTTTCTTCTTTTACTTAAATAAAGTACGTATTTCAGAGCTGTGTCCTTTCTGATTCAACCTATTTTTTTCATACATCGGTTTCTAGTACTTTTTAATTTTTCAGTTCAGTTTAAATTCAGTATTATTTTGTATTAGGTTCAGGTATACAACACAGTGGTTAGACATTCCCTGGCAAGGGTGTCCAACCTTTTGGCATCTCTGAGCCACACTAGAAGAAGAGTTGTCTTGAGCCAACACATTAAATACACAAACACTAATGAAAACTGATGAGCAAAAAAGGGTTTTAAGTAAATGTACGATTTTGTGTTGGGCCATCCTGGGCTGCACGTGTCCTGTGGCCCATGGGTCAGATACCCCTGAGTCCAGCAGAAGTAACACCTGCTTGACTGTGGTTGGTAGGGTAATAATATGGGTGTAATAATTTATAGTTTTAATTTTAACATTTCACCTAAAATGTCATATGGTGTGCTTGAGTGTGCTGTTGTTACATTATAGAATTACATGCTTATGATTTTGTAATAAAAGATTTTGTCCTAACAAAAGGGGGCATTATTTTTGCTAGACCCTTTACTTTACAAAGGTAGTCCACCCAATGTTTCTACTATGCACCTGGCACCAAACACAGTTATTACAATATCATTGACTATATGCCCTATGCTGTGCTTTATATCCCCATGACTGTTTTGTAATGGCCACTTTGTACTTCTTAATCTCTTCACCTTTTTCACCCAGTCCCCCAACCCCCTCCCCTTGGCAACCATCAGTCTGTTCTCTGTGTCAATGAGTCTGTTTTCAATTGTGTTCATTTATTTTCTTTAAATTCCATATGGTTTCTAGTATTTTTATATGGATTGCTCTAAAATATTTTTAAACTTTCCCTCTATGCTATATGACCCTTAATACCAACTCAGTCTTTTCCAGGACATCTGACTCTGTGACCAAAATACAACATAAAAATGTTTTTTTTTTCTTTCTTTCTAAACTACATCATCCTCTCCTCATCTGTAAGAGGTGCTGAACTCATTTTTCTGATTTCTGCTTGTTGTTACCGTAATGCATTTCATACCTTCTTGGGCATTAATTCTACCTACTTCATTCCCATATCTAACCAACCAGTGAAAAATTGCAAGGCTATGAAATAGACCCAGTGTTATTTGCTCTGATTCATGCAGCCATGCTTAAGGTCTAACAAGGAACCTAGCAGTTGGTATGAGAATGTATTTTCAGACACTTAGAAAACATTCAGTAGTCTTTTAGTGACACTTTGTTATAAGCCATGTGGGTTGAAATCTGCCAACTATCCTCTAGAACTTAATGATCATTTTCTGCCACTTGTGATCCAGTTTGATAGATCAGTTCTTAGTCACTGTTCAAGTTATTCACAGTTTTTGTGGGTCAGGAATTCAGGAAGGGCTCAGCTGGGCAGTTGTGGTTTGGAGTCTTGCAGGCAAGTAGCCTGAAGTGTTTGAGGGCTAGAACGCGATGAGGGAAGGGCCAAAACATTGGAAGGGGATTTTTTTCACTTCACGTAGTCTCTGTGTGCAACTACATGTTAATTTAGAATTCTTTCAGGGCAGTTGGACTGCTTTTGTGGCAACTGAAAACTTTAGGAGTGATTATTCCAGCTCTCCAAGTGGAAGTTGCATCACCTTTTCTCGTCTACCCTTGCTAGTTACTACCCCACGCTCTTAGCCACAAAACAGTCACAAAGCTGCCCAGGTTCAAAGGGAGAGGAATTAGATTCCATCACTTGATGGGACACTGGAAGGGCTCTAGAAGAAAATGTGGGATGGAAAATATTTTTGTAGACAATCTGCAGTAGCTATGTAATAGAAAATAATTAATGCCATTATATTGATCTTTAGTTTTGCCTGGAATTTTCTATCCTCTTGATACTCTCCTTGAATCTTCTAAAGATCAAGTTAGCTTTTATGATTTATTATCTTATATCTTGTTTCATCTTTGAATTTGAATAATTTGCTTTCTCTGTAGTAGAATGAAGTATATAGTTATGAAGATGCTTTAAGTCTGTGTGTGAGGTTTCCCTGGTGCAGGACTTTGCAAAGCAGTAGCAGTTTACTATGCTCTATAGGGTCATTTGAATTACATGTTACCTTGTGTGTGTTTTCCAAGAGCAGTTCTAGATTCCTGTCTTCAAACTCTAAATGACCCTTGTAGCCTATTGAATACACTGTGGAAAGTTTTTTGTGTCTGAAAATATATTCTCATACCAGCTGCTAACATTTCTTGTTAGACCTTAGACATGGCTGCATGAACTAGATCAAATAATACTGGTTATATACTTCATAGCCTTGTAATTTTTGTTAGTGTTAGGAATCAGATCTGACAAGACACTATCTTCCTTTAAGTATGTGCACTGTTATTGGTTATTTTAAAAAATAAGCTCTTACTCAATCTAGTCATGAATTTTGATTGATAAATTTGTTTAATTCCCAGTATTGCTGTCACGCTTGAATTGTAGCTAACAAGTTGCATTTGATAATCTGTTGACATAAATATTAATCCTAATGGTGGTTCTAAAATTGCACTTCATAAATATAATGTTCATAAAAGCAATCCCTGAAGGACAGAAAATAAAGAAGAAAATTAATATGGATAGTTCCCCATTCCTTTCCCCCATTAATGTGTTCTTTCATAGAGGAGTCACACGGTTTGTCTAGATTGAAGAAAGTCTATCTGAAATAGTCATTTAGTGTAATGCTGTTTAGAGTATTATAACCACTTGATGGCACCCTTTGATTTGGTACAAACCTCATTAGCCATACTAGACTGCAGTATAGTATTTGTAATGGAATAACACATAAGAACTAAAGACTGCAAGGTATCTGGTTAATGTAGAGATGAAATGAATGCAACAGCAAGGCTAAGCTTTCCTGACCCTTCATGAGAGAATAGATGAAAAAAGGAAGAATAAGCTATTGTGCCAAAGGGAGATGATGAAATTCAAGATCCACACACATAATCTCTGGCTCAGCCTCTGAAATGTTAATCCCTGGGTAGAATTATTTGAGCTATAGATTGCAATTTATCATCAAAATGGCACTGTGTCAAACAATACTTTCTATATGTGTGATTTTAAAACTATCCAATTTTAATATAAAATGATTCACAGAGCACTGGCTAACATTTAAGTGGCAACTCTTTAAAGTTGTGATTTTGGGGATGAAGTGGGGTGGTTTCTTTACTTCAAAATATTAATTGTATTTTAGATTGAGGGCTTTCCGGGAATCTTTTGGCTTTCTTTTAGTGACAGTTTAGATTTAGTGTCAGAAAAAAGGGTTTTTAAAGAATGCCTCCTGTTACATTAAGTAGTAGTTTAGAATTATTATCTTTTACATGCTAAGAATATTTTTATATTTATAGAATAATCCTGTGGTATTCTTCTGACCTTGCTTAAGAATGCTCGAGCTGATGAAATAGTATATTTTTTAAGGTTCAAATATTTGTACATTCTTTTTAAGTTCCCCAACTTCTGCCCACTAGGGCATGCTGTCATAATTAGTATGCTCCTTCTTACTAATAAAATTACTTTATTACTTTACTTCTTAAAAATAAAATTCTCCCAATGAAAAAAAACTACATTTTAGTAACGTAAGTAGCGGAGGGGTATTACCTTTGTCTTCTAATCTGTCATTCAGGCTACAATCATGTTTAGGGCCTTTTCTATGTTAAAAAGATCTAACTTTCATATTTTTAAAATATCAGAACACTTAACAGAACTTTGTTTCTAGACTCCAGAAGCCTGAAAATTCAGTTTAACTATATACTTTTTCAACTTTATTATGCTTATTTTAAGAGATGCCTTTGCCTTTAAGAAAAATATTTTTTATTTTATTACTAAGAAATTACTTGTACATAACTTTGTATTCAGATTTTGTGTACTTGTTTCTGAGGGTTCACAAACAAGGTGATTTCTAACAAAACCCTATATTTAATCTATATCCAATCGATCATAGAATTTCTGTACCTGATTGTAAATATTGAAGACATGCTGTGATCCTGTGTTAGATGCTGACTCCATCTAACAGGTACTGAAAAATATTTGATCTACAAAATACCACTCAGCTATGGTTGGATGATTCTGTCTTGTCCTATTTTATCTCTGATGAAGAAGAATATTTGAGTTAGTAGTGGTGAAGAAAGAAAGTGGAGGGGTCACTGTGAAAAGAATATGTACTATGGAAATGGTTTGATTTTGATAGCTGTCTTCTTTAAGTGTTCATGAAAGGTTAAGAGTGACATCCAGAATCATACCTGTGAAAGCCAGAAGTTGTGCACATTTGTGGCACTGCTCTGTCAGTCAAGAATAGATAGCATAGAGTAGCACTTACACTGCTGCCATTAATAAAGTGTTCTATGAGACTGAGTAGTCATCACAAATTGCTTTTGGAGGCAGAGGGTTCAGAATGTACATTGGAAAGACACACACATGTATGTAGGCAAAGAGCTTGGGGCTCTTAACCTGGTGATATTCATATTTACCGGTAAGTATTATAAAGGTGCTTCATTCCTTTACGTAATTATATCTGCTGATGTTTTGATCTAAATAGCACCCTGAGAGTTGAGACTTAGATGAATGTTTTAAAATGTGGCACTTTCTCAATAACGTAAACTCTCCTGGCCCCCCACCAAAGGACTCTGCTTTGTGTTTCTGAGGACCTAACATTGTAAAGGAGGGGCAGTGCTTCACATGCACAATTTCTAATCTTCATAGGTGTGACTCTGGATCTCCTTCTTCACCCTTCCCGATCACTTCAGGAAGACAGCTGCCAAAATAAAAACGGCAGTAACCTTTTATGTAAGCCTACTGGTTCCACACGGGGTGCCAGTGCACGCATCTTCCAATCCACTGCGCTGGCAGTCTCACACCCAGTGGCCAAATACGGTGTTCCAGCCGGGTGCCTTTCAGCATACACAGAACTGGTCAGTGTCCAACTTCATCCAGCTCCCCACACTAAATCCAAAAACGCGTGATGCTGTCACAGATGCCTGCAGGGTAGCACTCCTGCAAATTATTTAGAAGGTGAGATTGTATAAGTTACTAGGAAAAAAAAACTTTGTGATGTCAACTACCTCAAGTTTTTACCTTCTTTAATTTGCTATAAGATGTTGGCAAACTGAGTTTGGTGGGAAAAGGGTATTTTATATTTCTTGGCCTTCCCATATCCTCCTTGTTTCATAGGTTTTATTTAAAAGGTTTCAGATGAACATTTCTGTTTCACCTGTAGCACCAGGGTGCATTATTGATTATTGACCTTTACCCTGATAGAGTGTTGTCTTTTGACACTGAATGAAATAAATGAGGAAACTTCTTGGCTTGATTCGTATTGGCAGAAGAAAGCAAACAGAGTGGTTTGTCAAGTTGCTAGAAATGTCAAAATATAGTCCTGGCATAATTTCTAGTACAAAGGTTTAAAAAAATTATTTCTCTTTTATTTTGTTTTTTAAACAATGTGTGGATGGTTGGTTGTTCTTTGAAAAAACATACCTTTGAAAGAAAATTGAATTTTAGTAATACCTCTATCAGATTAATAATAGGAAGTAAAGTATTTACCTTTATGTAAAGTTGTATTTTATTAGTCAGGTGATTATTGGTGACATGTTTGAAAAATTAAGCCTTTAGAAAATTACACAGTTTTACAGAAAATAGTATTAATTCATGTAAGTATTATGAGGCTGGTGATGTGTTATTAAAAGATGTATGGCTATATTTCTATACATACTTTGTTATCTTGCAGTTTTAGTTATCATTCATTTTAACTCCTTTTTAGTTTCTATGTGTAAGTTATACAGAATACAACAGAACTCCATTTCAAAAATAAGATGTAAGGTATTTCAGCATAATTCTCGTTACTTGTTGATAGTTTCTGGTTTGGCAGGTAAATTAAACATTTCTGCAAGTGGTACACATAAATGAAATATCCTGTTTTGTAGACTTCATTGTTCATACCATCATAAATGTGCACAGGTACATGCAGTTGTTGCCCCTGCTTTTGTAATATTTTTGTTAAGTTATAACCCACAGTATGTTATTCTGTAACTTTAGAACCTAGTTTCCTAATGCAGATGTGTGTTTCTTAGTCACAGAAGTTTAGAGCGGGAAGGAGGCTTAGAAATCATAAAGTTCTACCCTCATTTTACAGATATTTTAGTTTCTTTAAACTAAACTAAACTAAACTATATAGAAACTAGCCCAAGGTCATATTGCTGATTAGTATTAGTAGTAAGTTACATCCATTCATTTTCTTCACTCGCATTCTGCCCTTCTACACACTAACAAAGTATTTGCATATATGTGATAACACAATTTTAATTGTTTGCTTTTTCTGACTCTTCAAATAGAACATGATGCAGCTGTTTTAGACAACTGGAACTTGATTTATTATAAAAGAAAAATATTTGTGATTATGTTTATTAGGTAAAGATCAATTCCACTGAGGTAGATTATTTGGTAGCAGTTAAACAAAACAAAGCAAAACCAAAATACTCAGCAGCCACACCTAGATTATTCGTTTAAATTCAGTGCACAAGATCATTTGCTTCAGGTCATGGATATATACTAGCTACATGCTAACGTTTACAACCTCAGTTAATGTGCTAATATTTTTAACAGATATTTATTGAATAATATAACCAAAATACTTTAGTTTTATTTTAAAAGTTGGTCAATATAAAAATGTAAATTTCATAATGTAAAAACGTCTGATTATAAAATTTTAAAAATTATGGCATCGAGTTAGGTGAAAAATTTATAGGTTTTTAAATTTCTTTTTATTGTATTTATTGGGGTGACAGTGGTTAGTAAAATTATGCAGGTTTCAGGTACCTAGTTCTACAACACATCATCTGTAGTTAGTTTTAATTAAGCTTTGTAAGAGATGGATTTTTAATGGTGTTTTTATATACAAATGGCTATTTTAAGTTTTCTTTAGAATGATTAAAATATATATAGTTTTTATATTTACAAAATATTAAAATAAAGAAGTGTAGAAATATTATTTGGTCAAGTATAGTAACCAGATGTTTTCCAGTAATATTTATGATGATAGGTTAGATATCTAAACTAGAGATTGCTTTAAAATAGGGTTACTTTTAATGTTAATATGTAAATATCTGTCTTGGCATTCAAAAAATAATAGCAGCAGTTCATATTCTCTGCATATCGCTATTTAGAACTTTGCTCATAAAACATTTTTGTCTCAGGATTTCTGAACACAGTTGTGTTATATATACCCAACCTTCTCCTTACAATCTAGGTACAGCATTGGACACTTTAATATATATGTAGGTTAAACGTGAATTAATATTGGCTTACAAGTACTACTTAGAGCACATTATTTCAGATCTCTGCTTTTAAGGTATGTCAATTGCTCAGTTAATTAAAGAGTTACATATGCTGCTGTAAGCCAGTTTAAAGAGTGGGGCATGTATTTCCAGTTATGTGAGCTCAGAAAGATTGTACCTTAACATGATATGTGCCCCTGTTTGGCACTAGTGTCCTACAGTTCAGATAGACTAGTGATTCATATTCTTTTCTCCATCCTTGAACATCTCATCTTTTTTCCTTATTTTTAAAGTGACAGAACTCTAGTGTATATAACTGATTTCCACACTTAGGATAATGTTTTACATGGTAGACCCTCAATGAGTGTTTGAAAAATGAATTTGTCACTGATTCATATACTAAACTTGTGGATTTTCAGTTGTATCTTAGCTTGTTATTTAAATTTTCATGTGACAGTCTTTTCTTTCCCTGTTGATTTTAGGTAGCTACCTAAGGGTGAGAAGAATTTTTTTTTGTAAACAGATATACTCTGCAGGATTTTATGCACTTACACATATCCAATAAATGGGTAAATGGGTCCTGTTTGGTTTCATCTTCAGTAAACTTGGAGTAAACTTTTTCAGTAAACTTTCATTTTCAGTAAACTTTTAAGCCTTGCCACCTGAAGCATTCTTAGTTTCATGCCCGAAGAAGACATCTGTAATAGAGTGTGTGAGTCAGATGTGCTGGGCATAATGTGCAAGTAAAATTATAACATTTTCGTTTAGATTTTTTTATTAGAGCTTAGTGGGTCTTTTAAAGTTTTAAGTGTATTATACATGCAACATAATAACAATACTAAAAATATTAAAAAGGAAAATTATCCATATAACCCATCATTTAAAATAAATTTACTGATTTTGGTTTAGCAAATTTTGTGTTTTGAACATACGCATGCTGTGTAATTTTTTTAGGTTATTTTTTGTTTGCATTTAGAGTAGATTAAATTCATGAGTAGTGTTATTACATTTCTTATTTTAAAATGTGCATTACACCTGTGTTGTTTTCAGGTTTTTATAGAAATGCTTTTAGAGCTGATACTTTCACATAAGTATAAAAAAGCAGCTCTACTTACAGAACTGCTTGCCAGGTGTGGGCTATGAGGAGGGACCGCCATTTTTGCTGCAGTAACACTCACTTTGGAATTTACTCCAACAATAGCTTGACCTAGTGAAAATCTGTAGGGCTTCAGATTATTATACAAAACCCATCATTCACTCAGGCTCTTGGAATGGCCTTGTTGATTCAAGGACACTTTCGGTGACTAGATTCAGAGTTCAGTTTAGAAGTAGATTTCAATAGATAAGTGTCAACAAGAAGATCATATAAAATGAAGGCGATGATTAGAGAATGTGTGTGGTAAAAATGAAATAAAATTGAAGGGTGCTACCTGAGATTGCTAAATTTAATTTGGTAGAAATGTCTTATGTATTACCTTTCAGGAGTTTGAAAAGAATAAGTCTAAACTAGTACTGACATTTATAATGATTTACTAAAGAAAGAAGGGAGAAATAAAAAAGATTAAATTTCTTTATTTTCTAATGTAAAACAATACAAGGGTATATAGTTGCTAAACATATATGTTAGTAAGGAAGGAAAATGAGAAGAAAAAGTATCTGTACTTATATCAGAGCAGATGTCTGCTTAAGTGTTGAAACTGAAGTCTTGTTTACTACAAGTTTTTATAGGTGTCATCAAGTGGTCCTAGCATATCCAACTCATATTTTTTCTTATTTTTCACCTCCTAATTTCTACCTGTTTTCTAATTCCTTCCTTATCAGTTGCTATCATTAGCAATTTCTGAATAAAGTGAGAATCTGAAAACAGACTTCAAATCCATCCTTTCTTAAACTCTCTTCTTCAGTGGCCAGTTTCTAAATAATCCATCTCATTTTCTCCTATACATCTTTATTTTTATGTACTCCACCCTATATTGGTGGACTCAATTAGTGGAAATCTACTAAAAAGTCAGTCACAGTATAGTATAAATCAGATTACTCGTTTTGACTACCTTTTCTTTAAATCAAAGGGGTTGTTGCAAGGAACTAAATTGCTATAACTAACAACTAACTGAATAGGTAGTTTTATTTTTATTTTAGAAAAGTGATTTTATTAAAATTATTAAAAACAGGATAGGTTTGCATATCTTACATGTGTAAGAATTAAAGAAAATAATCGTGATTGCTTGTGTCATATTTGATATCAAATCTTCTTCAAATAAATTTTTTACCACCTTACCAAAATTAAAATACTAAATGGATAAGTTCACAAAGCCTATTTTGGATAAAGAGAAAAAAAGGCACGTGTATTTTTCCTAGTTTCTAAGTGGATAAATTGCATTAAACTGCACTTCCACCTACTTAAGTGTGTTTATTGTTTGTGAGCTTAAAACATATATAAACCTTTCTTTTATCATATGTACATTTAAATAACCAACACTTCATATCTTCTCCATATGAAGTGAAATATTTCCTTAACATTAACACAAGTCGGTTCTCAGCCAAAGCAAACAGAAGAATGAATGCTTTGTTAATCATCTGTAACTAATGTGTGTATACACAGAGAAAAAAAATCAAATCTGTTTTTAACAAGAACCTTTTGATGGAATTAACAAAAAAACAACAAAAAAAAAGAAGAAACTTTTAACATAGGTCAGGCCCTTTAACCTTTTTATTTTTTATGTGCAGGTACTTGATAACATATCAAAAAATATGGAAGACCTTTTAATGAAAATCAGCCTCCTTGTCCTTCCCTCCCTACCTCCGACCTGCTCCCTTGCAGCAGCCTATTTTAACTGCTGCAGGTTCTAGTTCTTTTGGTGGTTGGTTCCTTCGTGATTCTACTTCTGTATGATATGCTTGCATTCTATTTCATGATTTATTAACTTCAGACAACATTTATTTTGAATATCCAATTCAAATTGCACATTCCTGGTTAGCAGCATTTCAGAAATGTGAATAGTTATTCCCTGTCACTTTCTTCAGTCCACATCCTTTCGTGATCAAGTTTCTCAAAGGATTAGTACAGTTCCACCGTTGTGTTCACAATTGTTCCCACCACTTCCAAAACTCACCTCACTGTCAAGCCCATCTTCACCTGCTCTTTGATTCCTTTCCACTTTTTTTCCTTGTTAAAAATCATTCTGTACCCCTTTTTGGTATTAAAGTTTGGATAAACCATAGATTCATATTAGGGAAATTTTATATATATACATTTTTTAAATATGCAAAACTTATTTTTAAAATACCTGTGTAACCCTAAGTAATTGTCTTTTGTTTTAACTTTTTTCCTCCTGTGGGTCAATGGTCCTGGTAAAAAGTACTTTTTTTGTTTGTTTGTTTTAATCCTTCCCTAGTAGATAATAGCTAAGCATAAAGACTTTTATTTAAAAAAAAAAACAAAAAAACAAAGAGTAGACATGGTAGAAATTTAACTTGATGGATTTTTAAGAGTTTGGCATTCTTCTCAAAGACTCTTAAAATAATGTACAGAGACATAGTAAGTTCTGAAATGCCAGTTGTTTTCACTTTTCTGCCCTTTTCTGGCTTAGCTAGTCCTTTCTACTCTTTTTCTAACAAACCTCTTCAATGTGATTCATGTCCACTCTCCATCTTTTTCCTAGGAGATAATTCCAATTTTAAGTGGTAATCAGGATAAAAATGGAGCTTGGTATTTAATTAGGACCATTGGGTTGGCCAAAAAGTCCATGTGATTTTTTCCATAAAATAAAAGACACAATTTTCATTGTCACCAAAAATGTCATTGATTTGGATAGTTTATGTCAGCTATTTCCCCGTGTGGAACAACATTGTTGATTGCTATCAACTTCAACTGCTCTACACAACTGTGGAGCATCTTTCAGTGACAAATCTCTGGCACAAAACTTCAAAAACCACTTTTGACACATTTGAGCATTCACAGCACCTTCTCCATACAGTGCACAAATTTGTTTTTTAGGTGCATTTTTATCTTTTTTGAAATAATAAAGCACAGACATATGCCAAAAATGTTGCGTATTTTCTTCCATCTTCAATATTAAAATGGCTACACAAAAATTCACCAGTTTTGATGTTTTTTTTCAATGCATGATGATTTGACAGTTGTCACAATACAATCTTAACAAAATTGTTTTGAATGAGGTTGAAGACAACAAAGTGCTACCAGAGCCATCACACAGGAAAAAAAAAAAAACAAAAGAACTTTTTGGCCAACCCAATATAACATATCAGTTACTTAAAAAGATTCTAGTACTGACGTTAGTCCTTTTTAAACAGTTTGGGGCACTGCTTGGAAATATGCACAGAACTGTGACCCTGCCTAAATCTTCTTTCTCAGCATTGTATGAATTACCTTTATTAATTTCTGTTGCTCTAAAAAAGCCAATGATAGCTCTATAGTTAAGTTAGGATTCCTGCTTTCACAGTATGGATATTAGGTTGTGAACTAAACTAGGTTATCATTGAATTAGTTTTTGGTTGTTATAAAAGGTGTATGGTAGATAGAAAGACATTCTAGGATGTGAAATGCTTTGCTTTTTGAAGTAGCCTAACTGTTCTCTGAGGATCTGATATCTCCTTTCTTGATTTATACAGTCAGTAGGATTTATTATTATTCTGTCTTAACAAGTATCAAAGAATAAACATGGTTTTATGTTAATTTCCTGCTTTAGCCTCTGGATTGAGTTTTTCCCTTTACAGAATATATAATGCAGTGTGTTGATAACTTCCTTTTTTACTTATTTATAAAACATATTTCATGGCATTTGTACTATTTTGTAAGGAATCAGTATAATTCCTGATTTTAAAGAAAGAAATACAATTTTTATTTTTTATGTTTCCATACCTTTAGGTTATTGTATTACATTTTAAACAGGAAAGAATAAACCTACTAAAAGTACTGGGGTTTTGTTATTGAAATGTCATGACTGTAGGAGACTTTCTTTCCCTATATATTTATGTATAGGGAATGTTTTTTCTTTTAAAAGTAGACAACTACTTCAAAAACAGCAAAATAAAAATTGTTTGAAGAAATTTTAAGCTTACACCTACTTTATGTCTCGCAAATTTAAAGTTCATTTAAAAAAATATGTAAGGCAGTAATAATCATGCAATGAACCTGAAATTTGAATTCTGACACTGAAGCTACCTGTGCCATTGCTGTGAACTGAAAAGTTACAGCCAGTCCTAAGAGGAGGGTGGTGGGGTTTCGGAAACAGAAAAATAAATAACTGTTAAATGTCTGTTCCGTTTTTAAAAAAATACCATAGAAAACATCTTTTCAAAAATTTTATATAAACTTGAATTTTATTCTTAAATTATTTATTGCATTTTACTAAGCTTTCAGTAGTAAAATAGGAAAGTAAAATTTTTCCCACTTTTTCATTATTAGCTCTAAAAATTAATTTTTTAATGAAAAAGTAATAGATGGCTGAAGTTAAAAAAACTAATAGAAAGATAAAAAGTAATTCTGTCTCCCTACTTTGTTCCTCTTTCTTTTCCCTCAGAGTAGTTACTATTAGGATTCCTATGTGTATCTCCAGAAATACACACACCACCTTTTAATACACAGCAAGAGCAGAATAATATTTTGTACCTTGCTCTTTTCATTTAAGCATATTCATAGATAGTTTTCAAGTATATAAGATATATACTGAAAATTTTATTCTATCAATTTTTCCCCACATAAAACTTGTAATTTAATTGTTAGAGTTTTTAAATGTGAAGTCTTAATTACAAAGGAATCATCGTTTTTATTCAGGGTTCCAATGCAGCTTAATACTTTGAATTCTATAGCATGTACCATTTACAAAACACTTTAATATTATTCAATCCTCACAAAAACCCTGTAAATAAGCCTAAGAATTGTGTGATTTGTTACGGGTTTAATTGAAGTTCAAATTTTTATTTTTCTTGAACACCTTTCATGACTTCTGGCTTTTCTAATTTGTAAGAACAGGCAGAGGCAGATCTTTTCCTTTGTCCTCTAAATTCTACCCCCTCACCGTTCCTCTCTCTGAACACACACACACATACACATATCCCACACACTTTTAAAAAAAACTTAATGAATAGAGGCGCACTGGTTTTATTTTCCCTAGCTTCTGTGAAACTGTTGAGCCCCATGAAAGGACTCTATTCTCTCCTTAAAAAGAGACAAATTCTTAGGAAAACTAAGTAAATAATCATTTCTTTTTTTATCCTATGCAAGAACATATTCTGGCTACTAAAATATGAACATGTAAACATCATATACATATTTCTGTTTATTTTTAAAAGAAGCGTGCAAATACTGCTTATAATTCTTCCTACTCTTAGCTATGCATGGCTTTTGTGTCAGATTACTTTGCGTGCAGTAACCTGGTGGTAGTTGTTGTTTCTTGTGTTTTAATTTGAGCACCAATAGCGTACTGGGCACCACACCAGACACATCCTAGCCCTACGGGCACAATTTGATTGGCAGAAACCTATTCTCATAGAATGGTAATAATTGCATAAAAGCAAAAGAAACTGAATTGACATTTTTACCAATGGTTAACCCGAAATAACCCTTCCTAGATAATATTCTTCAAGTAAAAGTCTATCTAAGACTTTAGTTTCCAAGATACTAGGGTACTTAACCTTTGCCGATATGTTAATGAATAAAGAAAAATATGCCAGCTCAGTGTGCTGCTGTAATATATGAAGGGCCAACCAAGTTCATTTCACTTCAGCACAACTCCTTTTGCTTGACAGGCAAACCTCATTTGCCTTTTTAGCAGTGGTTGGAGGATACATACCTACACGTGAACTCTTTTTGTCCTACATATACCTTTCAAACAAAAAAAAAACCCACTGCAAATGAAAACAGTTGTTGAACTAATGATAGGATTTAAACTCTTATAGATATGTCTTGATAAACTTATAGCAAGTTTAAACTTTCTTAGCCTAAGCTCCTTCGTCATTTGTAAACAGTGGTAATGGCACCAGCCCTACCTATTTAACAAGATGTTAGTGAAGATCAAATAAATAATGATCTTAAAGTAGGTCACTGAACAATGGTAAAAATAGTCATTATCTTTTAAGTGCTGTTAGCTCTCAAATGCTGTGAAAACATCAATAATTTTTTTCAATAGTGTTGGAATATACGGAACTAAAAAAGGACATAAAAGTAAAATTGAAAATAATTTTTGTTTCAGAGAAAACTAAATGCCTGAAAATCTCAACTCTTCTTTCTTGCAGATTGCCAGGTATAGCCAGTTGTCTGTATCTTAAGAGGCATTTTAGTATAGTGGTTGTAGGGGTTAAGACTTGGACATTCCTAGTGGTGTGGTCCTGGGAAAGTTGATGAACCTCAGTTACTTACTATAAAATGAGAATAATAATATACCTATTTCATAGGAGTGGTGTGTGTAAACATTTGCCTAGAACAGTACTCAACACGTGATAAGTTATCATTGTAGTTAGTTTTGTTGTTATTGAACATACTCTTTTAGTTACCTGTGGGGGAACATAGCTTTTTAAAAAACACTTAATCTACTTGGTTCAAAAGCAAGTAAACATTTATGAAAACTGTGTTCCATGGCACTAGAACCTGGCAGTGCAGAAAAAGTATATTTTCATTCTAAGAATGGTATTTTACCTGTACCCTTCAGGTAGTTTGGAGTTGGCCATGTGAGATACTAAAGTAACTACATAAAGGAAGAGATAAAGCATTCCGCACGGCCACCATTTCTCCTTTAGCAACTACCACATTCAAATTCAGGCATTGTATCTACCACATTAAAAGTTCTCATGTGGCTTGATCTGACTTTTTAAACAGCAGCTCGAATTGCAGAAATCCACAATGTAAGAAATGTTTAATGATTTCCACTACAGGAAAAGATCCCAAGCAGTGCGTTACCACATAGTCTCTCTAGTCCTATACATATATGAGAAATAGTCTTCAAGCTTTCATATTATTATTCTTTAACAAAAAGAACTCTGCATATGTTCAGGATTGGTGAGGTTATACAATTTTGACAGAGAGCTGTGCAGTATATACATCACCCAAACCGTGTGTCATCTATAATTGCTTTTTGAAAATGTTCCCTATAACCAGATAAGGTATTTATTTGAAATGGTAGTCATTTGAGGTGTTGACTCTTGCATTTTAACAGTATTTGCTGATTTTTAGTTGAAACATTACTTGATGTTTATATGACCTCTTTTACCCTATATTGTGGAGAATTATGTCTTAAGTATATGTGATTGTTCAGCTTTAAATTTTAATGGTTAATTATGACTTTTCAACTTCAGAAAGTTTAAGGTATTTTTATCACCCTGGAGCTAAAAGTACCTCAAGAAATTACCTGCCTACCTTTCTGCTCTCAGGCAAGGCTATACCTAAAACATCACAGAAAGTTACGGTAATTATCTATATGATTTTTTTTAATCTAAAGAAAGATCCTACAGCTTGCCCTGAAGCAAGCTCAACACTACAAAAATATTTAAGTATTTAATTATACTGGAAGCCATGAAGTTGGGATATCGATATGAGGATACAGATACCTCTTTACCCCCACTTTTCATACTCTTTTAGTTACCTGTGGGGGAACATAACTTTTTAAAAAACACTTAATCCACTTGGTTCAAAAGCAAGTAAACATTTATGAAAACTGTGTTCCATGGCACTAGAACCTGGCAGTGCAGAAAAAGTATATTTTCATTCTAAGAATGGTATTTTACCTGTACCCTTCAGGTAAGTTTGGAGTTGGCTGTGTGAGATACTAAAGTAACTACATAAAGGAAGAGATAAAGCATTCCGCACGGCCACCATTTCTCCTTTAGCAACTACCACATTCAAATTCAGGCATTGTATCTACCACATTAAAAGTTCTCATGTGGTGGAATAAAAAGTGCTGTTTTATCACATAAAGGTGAAAACATGCTGTCTGTAACTTAGAAAAACTCAAGTATTCAATAGTTTTTATGTCAGTCATGTGTATCCCATGAATAGACCTTTCAACTGTTCTTCACTTCTTTGCACAAACTGAATGTCCCTTGTTCTTTTTGTAGTGATGGCAGTGATGATGTTTGAATCTTGAAGCTGCATGAATGATACTTTAGCTACATTGTATTCATATATTCCAGCATCCTTCAAAAATCTGCTTTACCTCATGTTTTAAAAATGGTATAATTCATCTCTGGTGATAGATAATCCAAATTTCCTATCTTTTTTTCTTTAATGTTATTCATAACACCAAATCTGTTGTGACTCTTTAAAGAATGTTAATATCAGAATTTTTTTAATGGTGTGAGGATGGTATTTTTAGCCGCGTAATATATGAAAACCCAGAACTGTTCCCGACAATTTTTTGGTTAAGAAATTTTGAAGACTATTGGATTGTGTTTTATGTTTGATAATTTTTTTAGAGACTATATAAACTGTATCACTGAAAAAAATATTCTAGACTTAGTTGTAGTGAAGGGACCTAAACCAAGTTAATCATTTGTTAATCTTTGGGTTTTTGTTTTGCTGTTTTTAGTAGATAAAGGTGGCCATTAAAACATTAAAAGGTGTTTGTTTGCAGCCTTACTACCAGCTTATAGAAAAGTGACCACATTCTGCCACATATAGATATTTTTTAAATGAGCATTCCCTAGCCTGCAGAACCAAAGCAGTTTATAACAATCTGTTCTGTAAGGTCCATGAAGGAAGCATTGAACTTTACATTTAGGCATTCCAGCTGTCACCTTACATGAGAGAAAGGTTCAGTAAAACTACATACACAGCATTCACAAGGCAAGATTCATTTACCTTTTCAGTCAAGCATCAGGCAAGCAGAAGTGCTCCCTAACCAATGGCTTAGGTACAGCACTGTTAAAGGACAAACACTTTAAAGGTAAAGGCTATATGCTTGGCTGGATTTTTATATCCTATCTATTCAAGGGTGGAAAATAGCTATAAAATATTTATCTAATGTACAAGTCCTCAATATTTAATTTTAATAACAAAAGCCTATTTCTAACATTCGTCTTGTTAACCACCAAGCTTTTCATTTTACCTGTCAATTCTATTTCTAATACTGTGCTAACTGGCAATGTCTCAAGTGTTGAGCACAATATGGAGAAAAGAAGTGCTTGTGGTTACTGCCTCTAAGAGGGTAGCTGTTTGATACAGTGCTCCCCCTCCATGTGGTTTCTCAGGACAATTGACTGCCTCTGAACTTGAAGTTTAACTTACGAATTCATATCTGTCACACCATCTATACTGAAGTATTGTATTACAGACATTATAATAGGAGTGTTGTTCTTTAAATACAGGAAACATAATAACATTTTTCATTTTTCATTGTGTTTTAAAATTTTTTAAATGTGTTTAAAACATTTTTAAATGTGTTTCCAACTACATTTGATCAACTTAGTTTAAAATACATATGATCAAGAGATGCAGATTAAAACCACAATGAGATACCACTTCACACCGGTCAGAATGGCCATCATAAACAAAGCAACAAACAAGTGTTGGAGAGGATGTGGAGAAAAGGG
>PVKM010004126.1:25000-53647 GCA_004027735.1 Carollia perspicillata | reverse complement strand
AGGCTTCCAGGAAGTCCAGGAAGCTCAGAGAGTCCCAAAGAAGTTGGATCCAAGGAGGAACACACCAAGGCACATCATAGTTACATTAGCCAAGATTAAAATGAAGGAGAGAATTCTAGAAGCAGCAAGAAATAAGGGGACGGTTACCTACAAAGGAGTTCCCATCAGACTGTCAGCTGATTTCTCAAAAGAGACCTTATAGGCAAGAAGGGGCTGGAAAGAAGTATTCCATGTCATGAAACACAAGGACCTACATCCAAGACTGCTCTATCCAGCAAAACTTTCATTCAGAATAGATGGGCAGAAAAAGTGCTTCTCAGATAAGATCAAGTTCAAGGAATTCATCATCACCAAGCCCTTACTATATGAAATGTTAAAGGGACTTATCTAAGCAAAAGAAGATAAAAATATGAACAGTAAAAGGACAGCAAATTCACAGTTATTAACATCCACACCTAAAACAAAAGCAGACTAAGAGGTCACCTAAAACAGGAGCAGAGCCATAGAAATGGAGGTCACATGGAAGGTTAGCAACAGGGGAGTGGGAGGAGAGGGTGGGGAGAAGGTACAGAGAATAAATAGCATAGATGGTGGGGAGAAAATAGACAGGGAGAGGGCAAGAGTAGTGTGGGAAATGTAGAAGCTAAAGAACTTATGATACATGGACATGAACTAAAGAGGGGGAGCGTGGGTGGGAGGGGGTGTGCAGGGTGGAGGGGAATGAAGGGGGAAATGGGAGAACTGTAATAGCATAATCAATAAAAAAATATTTTTAAAAAAATTGGAGGGAAGACACTCTAATTGGCAGATCATCATTTTTTCCCCCAGAGAGCAGAGTTCTGTGAAATAATCTGGCCAACATTAAGTTCTGCTATGGCCTGACTGACGTAAGGATTCCAGCTTCTTTAATGATCCAGATCATTCACCCAGGGCTGGCTCTAACTAAAATCTACACACCCCAACACTGGATACTGGCTCCTAGTCCAATGGTAACTGCCAAACTGGGCTGCAGAGAAGTCCACAGATAACTGAACAAAGGTTGTATCTTTTCTTTTATATTATGGTAAAATGGCAATGTGTTAATAAACATGTCAATAAATCCATTTGACAACAAAAGAATGAAAATGGCAGCTATATGAGGTGATGGATTTGTTGAGTAGCTTCACTGCAGTAAATAGTTCACAATGTATGCATATGTCAAGTCATCAGGTTGCACATCTTAACCCTATATAATTTTCAACTATACCTCAACTATATTATATCTGCACACCTACAGAAGACACCACAGAATTAAACACAGGAATTATAGTTAACTATAATTCCTGTCAGCTATACCTCAACAATGCTGAGTGGGAAAAGATATAAAGATACTCTTGACAGAAAAACAGATGGAGAATCACAGAGTCTGAAAGAACATAGTGGTCATCTAGTCCAGTCTTAATTTACATCTAAGAAAGTCAAGTCTCAGAGTGATTAGCTAGTTGACAGGGCCTGAGTTACAGCTGATGACTTTGATTTCAACTTTTAGCATGTAAATTAGTGGTAGTGGTAGCCAGTCTCCATGATGGCCCCCAGTGATCCTCATCTTCTGGAATTCTTGCCCTTGGGAACCCACTTTCTATACTGAATTTGGGTTAGCCCTGTGTGACCAATGGAATGTAGTGCAGGTGGGATTCTGAGACTGGAGATCTGAGGTTAGGTCTTAAAAAGCCTTACAGTTTCCACATGGCTTCTTGGAATGCTTACTTTTGGGGACCCTTCTCTCAAACTAGAAGAAATTCATTTGACTTGTGTTTGATGTTATTGCTGATTAGTTAAGGATGTAAGAAAAATCCTATGGGTCAAAAATAATCTGGTTCCTTAAACCCTAACAATAGCAATAATTATTTTAAATATAAATGGTCTAGATTCACCAGCTAAAAGACAGACATTCACAGATTAGATCCAACTTTTTGGAGTCTACAAGAAACTCACTTAAAACAGAACAAAACAGATTGAAAATAAAAGGATGAAAAAACAAATGTCATGCATTAAACATTAAAACAAGAAGTGGCTCTATTAATGTTCGATAACTGGATGGACGTCAGAGCAAAAAATCTTAGGAAGAAAAAGCATTATTACACAATGATAAAATCATCAACCCCCCAAGAAGACACAGTAACCCTAAATGTGTATGCACTAAACAAGATAGTTTCAAAATACATAAAACAAAAACTGATAAAACTAACAGTCAAACCCACAAATATATTTGAGGATTTCAATATCCCATAGAAGTACTAGACAAAAAAAATCAGCAAAGATGTAAAAGACCTGAATAACACCATCAACCAATAAGATCTAATTGACATTTATGGAACATTCTACCTAAGTTAAATACAAATACTTTTCAAGCACCCATGAAATATTCACAGCAATACACTGCATCCTGGGTCAAACAACAACAAAACAAATAAAACAAAAATAACAGGAGGACAAACAAAAAATCTTTAAACTCTTAGAAGTTAAACAACATATTTCTAAATAACCCATGGGTCCACAAGAAAGTCTCAATGGAAACAGAAACATAGATAAGTGAAAATGAAAATATAACACATCAAGTTTTGCAGGATTCAGCTAAAGCAATGCTGAGAAATTTACAGCACTAAATGCTTACATTAGAAAAGAAGATCTCAAATTACCCAGGCCAAAGAACCAAACAACCACGGTTCGATTCCCAGTCAGGGCACATGCCTGGGTTGCAGGCCACTTCCCTGCAGGGGATGCATGAGAGGCAACCATACATTGATATTTCTCTCCCTCTCTCCCCCCCTTCCCCTCTAAACATAAATAAATAAAATCTTCAAAAAAAAAAAAAAAGGAAAGAAGATCTCAAATTAAAAATCTAAGTTCTTAGTTCAAGAACTTAGAAAAGAAAGAACAAAATAATCCCAAAGCAAGTAGAATGAAGAAAACAAGAGAAATAAGATCCTAAACCAATGAAATTAAAATAGGAAAACAACAGAGAAAAAGCAGTGAAACAAAGAGCTGACCTTGTGAAAAAAATTGATAAACCTTCGTAAGACCAACAAAGATAAAGAAGGCACAAACCACCAGTATCAGTAATAAAAAAGAGAACTACAATCTTCAACCATTAAAGGAGAAAAAAATACGACAAACAATTTTATAATATTCTTCTTGATGCTCCTGATTTTAACAACTTAGAAGAAATGGAAATCACTAAAACTCAGCTGATAACCTGAATAGTTCTATAATCATTAAATAAATTAAATTTGTAATTTAAAAGTACTTGAAAAAGCAATAACTAAAACTCAACTAATAACCTAAATAGTTTATAATAAAATACCTTGAATTCATAATTTAAAAGTTCCTGAAAAAGAACTCTCCAAGCCCAGATTGTTCCACTGAACAATTTTATCAAATATTTAAAGAAGAAATCAGTACCAATTTTACACAAATCCTTCAAGAAAAAAGGAGGGAACATTTCCCAACTCATTTTACAAACTAGTATTAACCTGATGCCCATACCAGACAAAGGCAGTGTTAAAATGAAAACAACAGATCATTATGTCCCATAAACTTAAGATGCAAAAATGCTCAAAAAAAAATTAGCAAATTGAATCCAGCAACATACAGAAAGAATTAAACGCCATCAATCAAGTGATCAAGAAGATATTCAAAAGACAAGACCTTTCTTCTGCTCCTAGACAGTGAAGACACCGTATGTTGTGCCTTGTAGCAAAAATAGTCTTGGGGATTTATTTTATATCACCGCCAGGAAGGAAGGATGTATAGATGGTGACCATTTGGCAAAAACCTACAGAGGTTGGGTCTTGGTGCAATCGCTGACCAGTTTTGTTGCCTGACACTTTCCTTAAGCATAAAGGCAATGTATTACCAGAAAGGCTATGGAGTCTGGGTTTTGTTTGTAGGTACGTGAGGAACTCTTAATAAAGATTTCAAAAATTAAAAAAAAATATGTAGGCCTGGTTCGATATTTGAAAATCAGTCTATGTTATCTACAATATCACTGGCCAAAGAAGAAAACTCATATGGATCTTATCAAATGACACAGAAAAAGCATTCGATAAAACTCAATACCCATTCATGACAAAAAATTCAGTAAACTAGGGAGGGAAACTTCCTCAACTTAAAAAAGACCACCTACAAAAAAACGCACAGCTAACATTGTATTTCGTTGTAAAAGACTAACTGTCACCTACTTGATATTGGAACAAAGTAACGACGTCAACTCTCACTCACCGCTCTTATTTAACACTGTACTGTAAGATCCAGCCAGAGCAATAGGCAAGGGGAAAAAAAAGACATACAGATTGCAAAAAAATAAAGTTGTCCCCATCAGCAAATGACATGATTGTCTATGTGGCCACGATGGTCTATACATTGTCTATGTTTTGTTGGAAGGAGTTTATTTTAAAAAATACTAGAATAAGTGAGTTCAGTAAGGTTGCAGGTTGTAAGATCAACACACAAAAAACTGGTAGCACTTCTTTACCTAAAAAATACTGTTTATGTGGAAACTGAAACTAAGAACAGCACACTTACAATAGCTTCAAAGAAAATGAAATACTCAGGTATAACTCTAACAAAACATGCAGGATTCTGTATGCTGAAAATTATAAAATGCTAATGAAAGAAGCTAGATCTAAATAAACTGGACTTTACAATTTTCACTGATTAGAAAATTCAACATAGTAAGGATGTCAAGTCTCAAACTGTCTGTAAGTTTAATGCAATTCCTATCTAAATCTCAGCAAGGTGTTTTATAGATACAGACAATCTACTTTAAAAAGTTTATGGAAAGCAAAGGAACTAGAATAGCTAAAATAATTTGGGGAAAAAGAGTGGGAGAACCCATGCTTCCCTATGGTAAGGCTCACTCTATAGCTGCATCAATCAAGACACTGCAGTACTGGTAGGGGACAGATACCAGAAGAGAGAATCCCAGAAGAGACTCACACAAATATGTCCAACTGGTTTTTGACAGAGGTATAAAAGCAATTCAGTGGAGGAAGGATGACCTTTTCAACAAATGCTGCTGAAGCACCTGGGCGCCCTTAGGCAAAAGGATGAGCACCTAACTAAACATCCCACCTTATATAAAAATTAACTCAAAAGCAATCAAAGCCTTAAATGTTAAGACCTAAAAACCACACAACTTTAAGAAAAGATTATCTTCAGATCTAGGACCTGTCAAAGGGGCCTAGATTTGAGACCAAAAGTATGATTCACAAAAGGAAGAAAACATTAGCCGTGCATTAGATGTCCTCAAAATGAACTGTTCCTCAGTGAAAAGCCCTGTTAAGAAGATAAAAAAAAGACAAATTAAAGACTTAGAGAAAATATATGCAAACCACATATGTGACAAGGGGCATTTATCTAAAATACGTAAAAAACTCCCAAAATGCAAAGTAAAAAAAAACAAAGCATTCAAGCAGAAAAACATGGGTAGGAGACATGAACAGACATTTCACTAAAGAGGACATAGCTGTCAAATAAACAAATGAGAAGATGTTCAACACCATAAGCCACTAGGACAATCCAAATTAAAAGAACAATCAGCTAGCACTACACACCTATCATTTAAGTGATGCATAAAAATGAAAAACAGTCACAACATCAAATGCTGGTGAGAATGTGGAGAAACAATCATTCACACATCAATGGTGGGAATGTTTTTTAAAAAGATTTTATTTATTTATTTTTAGAGAGAGGGTAAGGGAGGGAGAAAGAGAGGGAGATAAACATTGATGAGAAAGAGAAACACTGATTAGCGGCCTCTCACACACACTCCAAGCAGGGACTGAACCCACAATCCAGGCATGTGCCCTGAAGGGAACTAGCAACCTTGTTTTCACTTTGCAGGACAATGCCCAAGCGACTGAGCCACATTTAGTCAAGGCATTGGTGGGAAATTTAAAATGGTACAGCCACCCTGGAAAACAGCTTGGCAGTTTATTTTAAATAAATAATGTGCTAATATGACCCAACAATTGATTGGGCATATTATCCCAGAAAAATGAATCCCAGAGAAATGAAAATTATGTTCACACCAACATTGTACACAAATGTTCACAGCAGCTTTTTCCATACAACCAAAACCTGGAAACAATCTAAATGTCCTTTGATAGTTAATCTGTGGTATAGCCATATCATGGAATACTACTCAGCAATAATAAGGAACAGGCTATTGATATACTCAATGACTCTGAAGGACTTCAAAGGAATTAAGCTGAGTGGAAAAAGCCAATTTCAAAAGGCTATATACTGTGTGATTCCATTCCATGTTACATTACATTCTTGAAAAAGTGTTAATTATTTAGGATTTAGGGGAGGGAAGCACAGGGGTAATAAGCATAAGGTAGTCTTGTGATGGAATTGTTCTCCATCTTAACTGTGGTGGTAGCTACACATGCTATACATGTGATAGAGCTGTACAGAACTACACACACACACACACACACACACACACACACGATTACAACTAGTGAAATGTAAATAAGCTCTACGGTGTACCAATGTCAGTTTTATGGTTTGGATATTGTAATATAATTATGCCAAATGCTAACATTGTGGAAGGAATAGAGAAGGGTGTATGAGACATCCCTAAACGCTTTTTGTAACTTCCCATGAATTTATAACAAAAAACAAAAAAGTAAATATACAAATGAAATACCATTCATACACCTGAGTATACACACCAAGAGACAATAACATTTTCTTGCACCACTGAAAGTACTTTATATAGTATTATTACTATTGAAAAATATCTGATATTTCTTACAGAATCAGCCTTGTAAGAGACTCTAGGGCAAACTCCTCTTTGTAGAGTAAAACCTCCTATTATTTTCCATTTATTTAATTAAAAAAGTATCCCCTTCATTTTTGGGAAAACATAAATCAAAATGAATAACTCGTGTTTCAAGTAAATGACAAAAAAATGCGTGTGCATCTTTCTCGAAAAGATAAATTTCACAACACTTCAACTGTATGTAATAATTGCAAAATTTTTTGAGAAATCTAGGTGAGAAAATGGTACCCACCAGGTTTGTCTTTTTAAAAAAAATTAATTAACTAATTAATTAATTAATTAATTTGTAAAGAGAGGGGAAGGGTGGGAGAAACAGAGGAAGAGAAATATCATGTGTGACTGCCTCTCACTTGGCCGCACTGGGCCCGGCATTTCTGCTCCTGGGTAGGTTAAAAAAAAAAGACCAGAATATCTTCCCTGGATGAAGGCAAAATCATCTATATCCATCCCTAAATCAGGGATGAGGAGAGTGAAGAAGTATATCATAAGAAGAGAGCTAAAATCAATTTGGGCAGACTTCCAGGCAAGATGGTGGCACAGGCAGACATGGCTCGCCTCTTCACACAATCACATAAAAATTACAACTAAAATATAGAACGACCATCACTCAGAAGCATCACAAATCAAGTTGAATGGAAGTCTAACAACTACAGAATTAAAGAAACCACACCCATCCAGACTGGTAGGAGGGGCACAATGCAGAACAGGCTGGTTTTGTAATAGGGTGCAGCCAAGAGGGGGCCCCCAAAAGCCAAGAGGGGGCTCTCAAGGTGTCCAGGAAATATTAAGATGTCCTCACCCCTTCCACCCCAACAGCTGTGAGTTGGGGGAAGGGACAAATGGAGAAAGGCCATTAAGAGCTGATTTGTATAGCAACGGCTTTGCAGCTAACCTCTAGAATGGTCATTTAACTTATCTATAACCTTTAACTGGTTGCATAGATGTGTTAAATAGCTGTGGCCAGGCTTTGAGCCAGGGAGAAGAGAGTGACTTCCACTCCAAGATGTAACTGGGAGGCAACTCCCCAGTCCTTGTTACAGTACCTGTGTGAGAGCTTGGAGATGACTGGCTCCATGCCATGGGGCCACACCTGCACATACTCACTATGGCAGCCCAGTAAAGCTAGAAGGATATGGGAGTCCTGGCAAGTGTAGCCGATTGTGGGAGGAGTCAGAAATGGGGCTGCAGAGGAAGACTGGCGCAGATGCAGCAGCCACTGCAAGGAGAGAACCATGTGCTTTTGGCCAGAGTGGGGACACCCTCAGCCAATGTAAGGAGAGTGAACCACACGGCTGTGGCAATAAGGAAAGTGGAACATGTGGCTTTGCCTGAGTGGGGACCTCTGCAGGCATGTGAACGAGTGAGCCATGCGGTTTTGGCAGAGTGCAGACCCCCTCTTGACTTTGCCAGGAAGAGAGATCCATGTAGTCTGGCCAGAGTGCAGACCCCCGCAGCTCTGGTGGAGGAAAGAAGAGACTCTGCCTGGAAAATGGGTGAAAGAACTCTTTGCCAGTAGGCCATGAGAAGGTGCCACATGGCTTTGGAGTAATTTGAGATCCTGCCTGGACAGCGACACCGCTGACAGTGCCAGCGGCCTGGAAACATGGACGTGTGCTCTTTTCCTGAGTTACAGTACCCTGAATTAGGGTAGGGGGAGATAGGAGCACTGTGTGCATCAGCAGTTACCCTAAAGGACTTTGATATTTTAATAGGGACATTGGGTCACTACTTTAAGTCTGTATAGCCTTAAGTAAACCTTTCCTTTCATTTTCACGAATCTCTGGCATTGAGAGATGTCTTTCTGATTGGTGAGGGGACAGTTGAGCCCAGTGGGTGGTCTGGACGGTATTAGTATACCGTCCTTGGGGGGGCTCCTGCGTTGTTCTCTAACAGTTTTTGGCATCCCTGGGTGGGCCAAATATTGTGCCCCGGCCTTGGACCTCTGTTCTGTAACAGTTTGCCACCCATGTGTGGTGGATAAAAATTTGAGAGGGATATCTTGGGAGTGAGGAGTACCAGACCCACACCAGGCTCCCCAGCCCAGGGTTCCAGTACCAAGAAAGTAAGGCCCCACAGCTTCTGGCAGCAAAAACCAGTCAAGACTGAGTCAGTAGAAGAAAATTCTGAAGCCCCAATCAGTTCCTCTTAAAGAACCCACACACAGACTCACCTACTCAGACTTACTCCCTCTGAGCTCCAGCACTGGAGTAGCAGCTTGAAAGGCACCAGTGGCATATAGGGAGAAATTGAAGTGTCTAGTATCAAGGTGAGCAGAGGTCACTGTCCCTTTGCTAAATCTTTCCTCCACAGAGTTGGTAAGTTGGTGCCATGTCTGAGACTCTATCAACCTCTCTAACACTGTTTGACCCACCTAGGAGATCCCCAGAGACTCTGCCCCACCCAACTTATGTGCCCACCCAAGCTGCTTTTCCATATGGATGGCTGGTCTTGATTCATGCTTCACAACTTCCTAAAGCCTTTCAAAAAAGCAATACCCGGCTTCAGTGAGCCCCAGGCCAGGGAATAGCTGCAGCCAGATTAGATTCAGTTTGAGCTGGCCTGGAAATCTCCAAGCCATCCTTTGGAGAAGTAGCAGCTTTCTCAGATTGCTTTATAGCTCAGGAAGGGAGGCTCCAGGCAAAACATAAGAAGGGGCTGAACTTGACCTGCACTACTGCGCCACCTGGGAAACCCCAAGGCCAGCACATCTATTGGATAGCTACAGATTACACTGGAGCACTACCACCCTGCCCCTCCATAGCTGATCCTCCACAGAGGGCAGAGGTTGGTGGTCAGTGGTCACAGCCAGTCCTTGTAGCTGACTGACCTGAGTAAATCCCTCCCATTGATTTGCCAACAACAACCAAGGTTCAACTACAAGAGTAGGGTGTACTCAGACCTCATGAAGGGCACACCTAAGTACCTACCTTGAGTGGTAGCAATAAAATGTAATTAAAAATAAAATAAAATAAAAATCAATTTGTGCAATATTTGGATGTTGTGTAATACTGCTTAGCCAGAAAAGAAAAGGATAGCAGAACAACTCTGACTAACTGGTATTTTGGCCTCCTGAAATGTCTTACTTATTTGAAAAGAACCAAAATTAGAACAGAGGCACAGATACATGGGACAGACTGATAAGCTGTCAGAGTGAGGGGGAGGGGGTAATTGGATGAAAGGTGAAGGGATTAGCCAAAGAATATATATATGCATATCCCACAGACACAGACAACAGCAAAGTGATGGCCACAGGGAAGTGAGGACAATGGCTATGGGAAGGGGAGGTAGGCAAGTGGGGGAGGGGGGGGCGAAAGCTACTACCTACAGAAAAATCCACTTTAAGTGATAAATTTTGCAAAATTAAGTCTGGATTAAGCGTGCACTATTACCATTTGTAACATAATTTACATGGTATAAACCACTGAGAGTTCATAAAGCTGATTTTAAAAACGAAGTCTTGAGATTAATCTACATAAACTTATTCATACTTTCCTTTTTCCTAGCATCATCTAGATTTTATTGTAAATGCATTGGACATTGGACTTGAAAGGAGATGCGATTCAATGTACACTCTGAAGAGATCAACCTAGGTGTTGTGGTAGGAAAGGAACGGAAGGTGTCAAGAGACAAGAGATATGCCAACTAGGAGGCTTTTGCAATAGTACAGGCAAGAGATGATAGTGGACTGGACTAGAATAGGCAGTAGAGAAAGAAATAGAGGGAATAAGGAATAGGACTTGGTGTTATTATATGTGGTTATTAGAAAGAGAGAGAAGTATCAAGAGGGGACCCACTAAATTTTTGGCCCAGGTATCTGGATGGGTGGAAGTAACTGTATACTGAGAGGAGGAATAGCTTTTTATTTGGGAGGAGTGGTTGAGTTGAGGGAAGACTAGAATTTTTATTTTGGACACCCAGGAGGATATGTGAAGCAGGTGATTAGCTAAGTGTATATCTGAAGTGGTCAGTCACAGAGATATAAATTTAGGAGATACTGGCACTGAAATGAATGCAAAATAAGCATGGATTGGAGTAGTTTTGTTTGTTTTGTTAGTGGTTTTAATTCCACAACTAAAAGAGTACCTGAAACTGTATTTGTCAATAAACATCTGTTGAATGAATCAATAAAGGGGCATTAAAATGGCACTTAAAGTTAACGGAGGGTAAGAGATTACCCAGAGAGGGATTTCAGAACTTTTTAAAAAAATATTTTATTTATCTACTTTTAGAGAGAGGGAAAGGGAGGGAGAGAGAGAGGGAGAGAAACACTGATGTGTGGTTGCCTCTCATCAGCCCCCAACTGGGGACCCAGCCCACAACCCAGGCATGTGCCCTGACTGGGAATGGAACCAACGGCCCTCTGGTTCACAGGCTGGCACTAAATCCACTGAGCCACACTAGCCATGGCAGGGATTTTAGAACTTTTAAAGATTAAAAAAAGTATGTGTGTATGTGGGGGGTATAGGTAGGTAGGTGTGGAGGAGGAGGGAGAGAGGAGAAAGGGAGAGTTTCATAAAGGGAACTGAGGAATAATGGCAGTGTAATAGAAGGAAAACCAGGAAGCTATTCTATCAAAGATGCCAACATAAAAGAGTGTTTCAAGAATAGAGTGGTTACTTCTGTCAAATGCTACTGCCGTTATATAAGATGAGGGGAGGGAAGTGATAACAATGTCATTAGTAGTTGTAACAAGGCTAGGGCACATAATCCACTCTAACATGAAGGAAGGTGGTGTGGGTACAGAGGTAGGGAGGATGACAGATTTTGTGGTGGGAATATGAGGAAGTACCACTGATAGCCTCTTTTCTCTGGAGGAATTATGAAACAAGTGTCAGACGAGAATGGATATTCAGTAAATGCTATGATGCGAGTAAATAAGTGGTTATGGGAGCACAGAGGAGAGGCGCCTAACTTAGCGCTGACACAGAGTGTAGGGGAGGTTTAAAGGATGAATAGGAATTAATAAGGAGAGGGTAGACAGAAGGAGTAGGAAGAGCACCCCAGACTTGTGCAAACATCTCAAAGGCAAATGACAAAGGGCATGTTCGGGAAACTGAAAGGCAGAAACTAAGAGGTCTAGGTAGGGGCTAGCAAGAGATGAAGCTGGAAAGATAAACAGGTATCAAAATCAAGGAAAACCCTGTATGCAATGCTAAGGAGACTAAACTTTGTTATTAAGATAATCAGAAGTAGCTATTAAAAAATATAGAACGTATTTTTATTTGGTGGTCTTCACATCAGTTTGGGTTGTAATATAAAATTAAGTCATTTTTATATTTAATACCTAAAAGTGGAGAGGCAGCATAGCTTAATGGTTAAGAGTACAAATTCCAGAGCCAGAATGCCTGTGTTCAAAATGCTACTTAGTAAGTTGTGTGACCTTGGGCAAATTAGTTAACCTGTGTTTCAGTTTCCTCATTTTTAAATGGAGGTTTTTAATAGTAAAACAGTAACTGGACCTTCTCAGAGAGCTGTTAATAAATTAGTTAATATGGTATTCTGTAATATTAGCTATTTTAAGATACAATTTTATCTGCTTTTTAATGGTATTCTCTACATGTTAGCTATTTTAAGATATAATTTTACCTGCTTTTTAATGGCATAATTTTCACCATCTTCAGCTTTCATTTTTTCAATCTTTTCTTCTTGTTGTTTTGCTTCTTTTTCATACATCATTTTTTCTTTGGCCAATCTATAAATAAATGAAAAATGTTTTAGAGAATTAACGCTCTCTAGGAAATAGACCACAAGAAATAAAGAAACTATGTAAATACAAAACATACTTAAAATAAAAAAGTATATGTACTAGATGGCGAGTAGGGGAGAAGAGAAGAAAAATATTTTAGTCACTGATACGATCATCTTGCCCTTAAATCCTACACCTGCCTACGACAAGAGCAATCTATCAAAACATGCAATTCTTAAATTTTTAATTAAAAGCATATCCCATTATAATTGTATTACAATGTAAAAAAACATTTAAAATTATTATGTACTAACATTTCTATCTTTTTTTTTTGTAATCCTCACCCCAGGGTATGTTTATTGATTTGAAAGAGAAAGAGTGAGAGTAAGAATGAGAGTAAAAGAGACAGATAAAAAGAGAGAGAGAGATCGGTTGCCTCCCAGTCTCCCATATGCACTGCAGACTGAACCCACAATCTGGAAAAATGACTAGGAATCAAACTTGAAACCTTTTGGTGTGCAGGATGATGCTCCAACCAACTGACCCACCCAGTCAGGACTGTCTTGCTTTTTTAATTTTTTTTGATATGTTTTCCAAACTTTTATACATGTACTTGAAACAATCTAATGTAAAAGCTCTGCCTACTGGAACAACAAAAAAATCAGAATATTGCATGCCAAATCCAAAACAAAGAAAGATTAGATTATTTTGAACATCATTTGACAAGTATTTACTGTACACCTAATATTATGCACAACCTTCTCTGTGTAAGGAGCTGGGATAGTTTAGACATGGTTCTTTCACAGACAAGTGGTAGAAACAAACAAGTATTTATTTACTAATACAAAACAAGGTATTGATATGGATCAGGAAGATTTTCAACAATAAAGAATAAAACAATACAAAATGCTACTGATTATTCCTTGGATAACCAAAATTCAATTAACCATAATAGTTCTCTCTCTCCTAATTCTGGTTAAAAAAACTGTAATATAAAAGAAAAGTACAGTTCAAGAAAACACTAACATTCCCATATTGACATTATCTAGAGAGCAGGAAAACAGCTCTCATAGTCCATACACATTAAGAGCGACTTTCTCTATCTGGCTTGCTTACTTCTCTAGACCTGTGTTGCTAGGATGGAAAATAAAAATCATATTATAGAGCATGACTTTTGTCTAACCATTTGCAATGAAAATGTTATCAAAACATGATTTAATTTTCATATTCTAATGGGAGTTAATATAAGTGTGTAAATCTAAAAAAAAAAAACCCTTTTATCATACTACCTGGAATACTTTTAAGTCAGATTATAAATCTGGATTTAAATCACCACATAAACTACACACTAAATATTAAAATATTCTAGTTCTGAATTTTGAGGTGTGCAAGACAAGGCCCATCCTGTCCCTCATAATCCCGTGTTACTGACATAGATAGAAGGACTATAACAGAATGTTAACAGCATTTACTGTAGAATACTATGTGGCCTTCAAACACTCATCCTGAAATACCTCAAAGCAAAAAACCAAACTACAAGATAGGTATAAATTTTATGTTGCCATGAATATACAAATTAACAGTGGGCATTTGGGAAACTAGTACTGTGGTTACTTGGTAAGAGAAAAGCCCTAAGGATTGATTTGGTGTAGGGAAGGTTGGCTGGGTGGTTAATAGGGAGGCTTTCATTTTATGCTTTTCAATAAAGTTTGAGGGTTTTTTCCCCATGTATAAGTATTACTTTTTTTATAAGTAAAAATAATAAATTTACTTAAAACATCATGAGATTTTTTTTTGTGATTACCTATCACAAGGTATTTAATGTATGGCCCAAACAACTCTTCTTCCAGTGTAATGCAGAGATGCCAAAAGGTTGGACATCCCTTCACACAAATTTGCATATATCACATTTAAATATACTATTCATAAAATTCTAACTAAAATAAAATTTTGAGTAAAGAATGTAGAGACCTTGGTATCAAAGTTTTAGGTTAATTATTTTGATTTTTTAAAATATATTTTATTGACTATGCTATTATAGTTGTCCCATTCCCCCCGCTTTATTCCCCTTCGCCCTGCACACCCTCTCTCACCCACACTCCCTGCCTTTAGTTCATGTCCATGGGTTGTACATGTAAGTTCTTTGGTTTCTACCTTTCCTATTCTATTCTTAACCTCCCCCTGTCTACTTTCTATCTAACATTTATTCTAGTATTTTCTGTACCTTTTCTCCCTTTTTCCCCCCCTCACTCCCCCACTGATAACCCTCCATGTGATCTCCATTTCTGTGATTCTGTTCCTGTTCTAGATGTTTGCTGTTTGTTTTTGTTTTAGGTTCAGTGGTTAATAGCTGTGAATTTTTTGTCATTCTAGTGTTCATATTTTTTATCTTCTTTTTCTTAGATAAGTCCCTTTAACATTTCATATGTCAAAGGGTTCCAGGACTGAGGGTTCCCTTAGGCTTGATGATGATGAACTCCTTTAACTTGATCTTATCTGAGAAGCACTTTATCTGCCCTTCCATTCTAAATAAAAACTTTGCTGGATAGAGCAATCTTGGATGTAGGTCCTTGCCTTTCATGACTTGGAATACTTCTTTCCAGCCCCTTCTTGCCTGCAAGGTCACTTTTGAGAAATCAGCTGACAGTCTGATGGGAACTCCTTTGTAGGTGACTATCCCCTTATCTTTGGCTGCTTCTAGAATTCTCTCCTTCATTTTAATCTTGGCTAATGTAATTATGATGTGCCTTGGTGTGTTCCTTCTTGGGTCCACCTCTTTGGGACTCTCTGAGCTTCCTGGACTTCCTGGAAGTCTATTTCCTTTGCCAAATTGGGGAAGTTCTCCTTTATTATTTGTTCAAATAAGTTTTCAATTTCTTGCTCTTCCTCTTCTCCTCTGGCACCCCTATAATTTGGATGTTGGGACGTTTAAAGATGTCCTGGAGGTTTCTAAGCCTCTCCTCATTTTTTAAAATTGTTTCTGCCTTCTTTTTTGTTTGTTTCTTTCTTCCTTCTGGTCCATATCATTGATTTGAGTCCCAGTTTCCTTCTCATCACTATTGGTTCCCTGTGCATTTTCCTTTATTTCACTTAGCGTAGCCTTTATTTCTTCATCTAATTTATGACCATATGCAACCAATTCTGTGAGCGTCCTGATCATCAGTGTTTTGAACTGTGCATCTGATAGGTTGGCTATCTCTTCATTGCTTACTTGTATTTTTTCTGGAGCTTTGATCTATTCTTTTGTTTGGGCTTTTTTTTTTTTATCTTGATGCACCTGTTATGTAGTGAGGGGCAGAGCCTTAAGTGTTTACCAGCGTGGGTTATCACTGTGTTGTGATGCTGTATGTGGGAAAGGGGCCCAAGAGAGAACAATGGCGCTTGCTCTGCTCTCTGATGGATTTCAGTCACTTCTGCTGTTTCTGCTTCCCCCAAGCAAACTGGGCCCTTCTGGCGCTGATTCCCAAGTGGGTGGGATTGTGTATGTTCTAGGACCCTGTGGGTCTCTCCAATGAACTCTCCTGTGAGGCAGGGAATTTCTCCCGCTGCCTCAACCCCCACAGGTATTTTCAACCAGTGGTTTGAGGTTTATTTCCCTGTGCTGGGGGGCCCTGGGTTGTGCGGTACACATCCAGCTCCTCAGTTATTTCTCCTGGTTTATCTGCATGCAAATGTGGGACCACCCAGTCCGCAATACACCACCTCACTGTGTTTGCCCTCTGCCTCCTTGCCCACCAGCTGCAGCCTTGCACACCCCACTCCACAATCCACCACCTCACTGGGTCTGCGAGGTGGCACCTCGCCGGGTCTGCGAGGTGGCACCTCGCCGGGTCTGCGAGGTGGCACCTCGCCGAGAGTCCTCTCCACTGGGCTGGCCGTCTCCGCCCCTCCTACTGGTCTGGATGAATGTGTCTTCTTTAATTCCTTGGTTGTCAGATTTCCATACAGTTCAATTTTCTGTCAGTTCTGGTAGTTTTTTGTTTTTAAATTGTTGTCCGTTTTTTGGTTGTGCAAGGAGGCATAGTGTGTCTACCTACACCTCCATCTTGGCCAGAAGTCCCATACTGTATTCTTTAAACGTTTTTTTCATTATGTATTTTATTGTTTGTTCTAGTACTATTATCCCCACTATTCTCCCCTTTATCTGCCGCTACCCAGTGCCCCCTTCCCTCAGAGAATCCCCACACCATTCTCTGTGTCCACAGCAATGCATACTATGTTCTTCGGCTAATCTCTTCACCTTCTTTCTACATAATGGACACTAAATGTTTGTTGAATCTAAAAATTTCACTATTGCTTTGCAGCATTTTCAATTTAAAGAGACATATAAAAACAATTCTGAAGTGGACCAAAAGTGATTAAAAAAACTTGAGAAATAAAAAAAAATGTGATTTGTAAGACAGTCTACAATGAAAGAGATTAAATTCTATGCTGAGGCCCGACCCCTGGTTGGTAATCCAAGCCACCCTAGTCCATTGTGATTGTCTATGGAAAATAGCAGCAATTACCCCAGCAAAACTGAAGAGAAACTTAACTACATATCACATTTGAAAAGAAAAATTGCTGAATATTTGCATGGCTATTAGAATATCAAAACAAATAAAAGTAAATTTTTTTTTGTTTTAAAAAAAGTGGTATATTTTGTGAAAAGGCTCAGGAAGGAAACTGTGAATAGCAAATGTATTGCTCTTCCCATTCAAAAGGGAAAACCCAGCTATAAAATTAGTGAATAAAACAGGGTGAGATGAGGTAGGAGAAAGTGAAATGATTCCACTCTCAAACAACATAAATAAATGTGGTGATGACAAGTGACATGCAAAAGAGGTTTTATAGAGCACATACACAACTCCAATTTCACTAGATATCGCCAAATTGCTTCCCAAAATGGTGGTGTCAATTGATACTAAACCTGCAGTGTATAAAATTTCCTATTTCTTCTTGGCATCCTGGTGAACAACTGGAACTGTCAAAATTATTAAATTTCTAATCAAGTATATACTACACTATAAGGTCTGCTATAGTCATAGTCTATGTATATTTGGCTGTGCATTCACTAAAAATAAAGTCTTCTGGTCACTAAAAAGTATTAAATCTCAGGCAATAAGAACAGTATGAAATGGTATTATATCATGATTTGAAATATTAATTTCCTCGATAATTTATCAGGTTTCTATGTTTATTAAAATAGTAATAACTTTTGGCAACGAAACAGCACCAGAATGTACTGGTGATTGAACCTTGGTTCAGCAACCTCAGTACTTCAGTCTTTGGCTAAGAAAGAATTCAGAGCCAAGACTTGAATATGAACAAAAATTTATTTAGAAAGTCATAGTAGTAGTAGAAGTGAGCTGTGGAAGGAGGGAGCCAGCTGGGCTCCATGGGCTCAGGAAACAAGTTACAGAGGTAAAAGAAGGGCGCTTAGAACTTAGGAAAAAGACAGCAAAGAGACACACCTAAAGGACAAAGGCATGGGTGGAGAGAGAGAGAGACAGAGACAGAGAGAGAGATGAGTCCTCTGTCCTGAGGGTTTTTATCTGGTCTCTAAAGGTGGGGACCTTAGAGGAGGTCCCAGGAGAATATCTCAATAGACTGTTCATCAGCTTTTCCAGGTGTGTCCTTTCAGGGTCATGGTCTCTACTGATTGGCTGGCACCAGAGCAGGGGGTCATTAGTCATCACAGCTGGTCCTGACATCAGCTATGGCATCAACCCCCCTATTCCTACCTTGCTATTTCTGGGCCTAGAGCTGAAACACAACTGATGCCATCTGTAGTTTGACCAAAATTCTGTCTTTGTGGTCAAAAAACCCAAGGTTTTTTTTCCCTCAGATTATTTTATATGAGTCAGAACCTTACTGTCTTGAGGGCTTAATGGGGGCTGTTTTGCAGGAGTCATATGGGAGTCATATGAAGCTATTCTCTGGCCCTCTTATTCCTCCTCTAAGGAGGTCTACCACATGATTAGCAAAATGCCAGGAGAGGAAAGGTCAGGGGAAGGTCCAAACTGCATGATTAGCAATATGAAAGGTCTGGGAGTCCAACCTGCATGACCAGTGAGATATATGCTATGGGAGGAAACATCACCCTAGGGAGGTGAGGCCCTTGTTTTCCTAGTTTCTGGGTACCCAGGGCTTTGTACCCTGTGACCTTTTGTACCTGGCTCATTGTTCCTACTCTTCTCATGTCTGTCTAACTGCCTACTAAAATTACTGGATAAGTATTTGCTAATTAATGAATAAATACCTTCTGGTGAATCTGGCTTTTCTCCCTTTCTCTAGAAAAGGCTGAAGATTTAATAAGAGAATTTAAATCAGTTACGTATATATGGTCAAAATTTAAAAATTTGTTGCTAAAATATTTTTGTAACAAACATACCCTATTTTTCAGACCATAAGACGCACCTAGGTTTTAAAGGAAAATAGAAAAAAAAATTGAAGCAAAAAAATGTGGTAAAATATGTAATAATGTAACATAATATTTTACCAATGTAAATGTAAACAGAACTCAACAGCAGCATTAACAACCATTATTCCTCCCAAATGTGGGGGGAGGGGGGTGCATCTTATAGTCTGAAAGCTATGGTATATATGCTACTATGATTACAGAAATATGACAAGTTACAAAGAAACAAATATTTAAAAATCTTTCAAAACCTTATTTTCCCAATTTAATTATTACTGATCCAAAAATACACACAATTCTGAAATCTAAAAAGGTAAAAAAAAATTAAGTTTGGCTCACTTATGTAGCAGCAATATGTAACTCTGAATGACATGAAACTACAGACTTTATGTATCCTAATGTGTTTGATTATAGAGTGTTTCTCTAGATGCTACTATGTAAATGCATATATTATTGTTCCAAAACCTAAAAAAATGTGGAATTCAGAAATACACATAGGCCCAAGGTTTTCGTGGAAGCAATTATGGACCTGTATTAACACTGAATATTTTTCACTTGTCTTTCTCTGTAAACATGTGTAAAAAATTATATTAATAAACATTCTTTGAAAATATAGCTTTTAGTTGCTATATTTTATAGTACCAATACAACACAGACATTTATACCATCTCCATATTATAAATACTGTGATGAATATCCCTAGTCATAAATTTTATGGATGTGTAACATTTTCTTATTATGTAATATTTAAAATATGTGTAGTGCCTAATGAGCAATTAGACTAAGTCCTTTTCCAGTAAACCAGTGATCATTTACCGACGAATACTTCCTTTTTTCTGGTGATGTGATAATGCACCTTTGGCATTCATTATTACTAATAATACAAAAAATACAAATATTAAATCAACCTATCCTATTTTGGCCTGCTATTTAATATTTTATTTCAGTCAAAGAAAACAGCATGACACATTTCACTGTTTAAATATTAATAAGCATATCAAAATTTACATTAAAGAGATGTAAAATTAAAAGAAAAATAAGGAAAATGGAACATCGAGGGACAAGAAGATAAATCTGAAAACCAAGAAGAGCTGTAAACAGTACAGAAAAAAATCAAGGGAAGAATTTTTTTTAAATAAAAATTTCCAGAGCTGGAAAGAAACAACCATCTTAACTGAAAGGACTTAATAAATGCCTACTATAATTAGTGAAGGAAAAAAACCCACATTTTTGTACATACATTGTTGAAAATTTCTAGAGATTCAAGAAAATTTAAGCTTTCGTAAAGAGAATAGGTCACCTACAGACGGAAAACAAAGCAGGCTGACTTTATATTTCATGTTAAAACACTAGATATCAAAAGACGACAGAGCAATTCCTTCAAAGGTCTGAGAGAGATACTTATAACCTAGATTTGCAACTATAGCAGTGAGGGAAAAATTCACTAACTCACTCAGTACAAATTCACTAAATGGCCACTATGTCCCATGTATGATTTCACGCAATCTCTGCTCCCTGACATTTTGGATGGGAAATAAGGACAATAAATAAGTAAAAAAATACAAGCAGGTGAGACTATGATAAAGTGCTACAAACAAACAAAACAAACAAACAAACAAAAAGCAGTGAAGAAGAACGGGTAATATAGAGTATCTGCAATTTAAAATAGGATGATCAGGAAAGACCACTTTGAGAAGAGAATATGTGAGTTGAGATGTGAAAAAATGCAATTAGTCATGTGGATAACAGATGAAGAAATCATAAGTCAGAAGAGCTTTTTTAGTTATTTAAAAATTCAGAAAATTTATTTATTATGCCCCCTTTCTGATAAATTTATTTAAGAATGTACTCCAGCAAACTGAAGATGAAAATCAAGAAACTATGATCAATATAATGCAACTATCTAATAAGGAGAGAAAAGAAATTCCAGGATTAAAACTGCTGAGCCAGGAAAATAATCAATCTAAAGAATCTTTTTTTAAGTATTTTTAATTGATCATGCTATTACAGTTTTCCCAATTTCCCCTCCTTCATCCCCCCTCTACCCTGCCTCCCAGCCCTTCAGCATTAATCCCCCTTAGTTCATGTCCATGGGTTATACATATGAGTTGAGTCCTCTGTCTCCTATACCATTTTTTTATCTCTCCCCATCTATTTTATGCCTACTAATTATGTTGCTTCTTCCCTGTACCTTTTCCCCCTATTCCTCCCTTCCCCCTCCCCATTGAAATCCTTCAGTGTGATGTCCTTTTCTCTGATTCTGTTCCTGTTCTACTTTGCTTAGTTTCTGTTTTTATTGTTTTTCTTTTTCTTTTTAGGTTCATTTGTTGATAGCTGTGAGTTTGTTGTCATCGCACTGTTCATAGTTTTGATCTTCTTTTTCTTAGATAAGTCCCTTTAACATTTCATGTAATAATGACTTGGTGATGATGAACTCCTTTAACTTGACCTTATCTGGGAAGCACTTTATCTGCCCTTCCATTCTAAATGATAGCTTTGCTGGATAGAGTAATCTTGGATGTAGATCCTTGCCTTTCATGACTTCAAGTACTTCTTTCCAACCCCTTCTTGCCTGCAAGGTTTCTTTGGAGAAATCAGCTGATAGCCTCATGGAAACTCCTTTGTAGGTAACTCTCTCCTTTCCTCTTGATTCATTTAGGATTCTCTATTTATATTTAATATTGAGTGACTTAATGATGATGTGCCTTGGTGTGTTCCTCTTTGGGTCCAACTTCTTTGGGACTCTCTGGGCTTCCTGGAAGTCTACTTTCTTCGCCAGGTTGGGTAAATTTTCCTTCATTATTTGTTCAAATAAGTTCTCAATTTCTTGCTGCTGTTGTTCTACTTCTGGCACCCCTATAATTTGGGTATTGGAACGTTTAAAGTAAAGTTGTCCCAGAGGTTTGTAAGCCTCTCTTCACTTTTTTGAATTCTTGTTTCTTCATTTTGTTTCAGGTGGATGTTTATTTTTTCCTTTTGTTCCAAATTGGTGCTTTTTAAAAAATTTTTACTTACTTTACTTTTAGATGAAGAGAGGGAGAGAAACATCAATGTGTGGTTGCCTCTCACAAGCCCCCTACTGGGTACTTGGTCTACAACCCAGGCATGTGCCCTGACTGGGAATTGAATCAGTGACCCTTCGCTTCGCAGGTCAGTGCTCAATTCACTGAGCCACACCAGCCAGGGCCCAAATTGTTGCTTTGACTCCTGGTTTCCTTCCTGTCACTGTTGGTTCCCTGAATATTTTGCTTTATTTCTCTTTGGGTATCCTATATTTGTTCTTTCATTTTTTGACCAAGCTCAATCAGTTCTGTGAGCATTTTGATTACCAGGGCTTTAAATTCTCCGTCAGACAGGTTGGCGATCTCCCCCTCGCTTAGTTATCTTTTTAAGGTTTTGTTCTGTTCTTTCATTTAGGCTGTATTTCTTTCTCTTGGCCCAGCTGATAGGTTGTAAGGGGGCGTGGCCTTAGGTATTTACCCGGGTAGGGCAACTGTCCACCACTGAGGCACTGCCTGTGGGGGAGGGGTCAGAGAGGGAACAGTGCTGCTTGCCTCCTTGTCTCTAGCACACTGTCCAATGGACTCTCATGTGAAACTGGGAGTTTTCCCCACCACAACAACCGCCGTGGTCCACAGTCAACTCTGAGTCTCAGTTTCACCTTCAGCCAGCCCCACCTACACAGCCTATCACCTCGCCACAGGCCGCCCTGCCCGCCTGGTCTGCAGCCTTACTGGTTTGGTTGTTCTGGCTGATTTTTTCTTTAATTCCTTGGTTGTCAGAGTTCCATGGAGTTTGATTTTCTGGCACTTTGGGTTATTTATTGATTTTAGATTGGTTGTTATCCTCCTTTTGGTTGTGCGAGGAAGTGAAGGGTTTCTACCTATGCCTCCCCATCTTGGCCAGAACTCAGTCTAAAGAACAGTAGTGTGGAGTCTTACAGGAACATCTTTTAGAAGAGGAATAGAACCAATTCTAAGGAACAGTTACAGTGAGTAAGAAGATAGAAGTCACCCCTGTGTTTTTTCTCTTAATAATAAAAATTGAAAGACAATTAGAAACTCCAGGGAAAGTACCTCCTCACACACAGAGTTATGGTTGTAATGTGAAGCAAATGATAAAAGGAAAATTCATTTAATCTGGATTTATAAGAATAATCTTCTCTCGGCAGCATAGGATTTATTAAGAAAGAAATGTAACCCTATACTACATACCATATTTAAAATGATGTAATTATAATCTATTTTATTAACTTTCAACCTTTAAAATGGACCTATGAGCAAAATACATCTTTCCCCGCTTGTTTGAAATATTCACTTGTTTTTAAATTTGTTTAAAGCTAAGAAATGTATACCGAATTTTTTCTCACAAAAAATTTGAGATGACTGTCATAAAAATTATTCTACCACCTGTGTAATCAATTTCTTGTCTTAAACTCCTCTGTTTGAAATCCCTAGTATGATTTCCTTTCTCCTGACTGATACAATTCTCTTCTACTGACATAACTGATAAATTTTCCTGTCTCTGAAGAAATAAACAATTATTTTTGAGATTTTTATTGTATGAGACAAAGAAAGTAAATTTATTGAAGACACAAACAGACTTCTGTGTATTTTATTGCATTCAATATTGAATACTTACAACCCTATTTAAGTATCATTCCCACTTTACAGTCTCTTAATTATACTTCCCCACAATGTTTTAAAAAGTCTTTAGAGTCAAAGCAAACTGAACCAGGATTTATCAATATTTCAAAATGAATAAAATACAAGCTAACATACTTCACGTATTTCATAAAACTTTGGTCAAAAAATACTAATGAAAATTAAGTTGAAGATAGAAACCCTGATGAAAAAAGTCAAATTGGATAAATAATTTTTGACATTTTAGCATTTCCAATGGTCATCAATGAATCTGCTCCTCACAAACTAGCCTTGTGGTGAAGTTCACTCAACAGTTACCACCGATGGTTACAATATTGGTATCCCATGAAACGTGATATATAATAGATTTAGGAAAAAGTTTGATCCATTCAAGATAAGCTAAAATTAAGGTAGTTAACACATACTAACCATGTACTGTGAGCCAAACACTACATTAAAGCATGCTACCTGAATTGTCATTCAATCCTCAAAACAACCTTATAAAATGGGTACCACTGTGAGTTCCAATTTTAGTATTAACTACGCTGAAATTCATGGAGCTTTTCCAATTTCTCACAGCTGTTAAATGCCAAAGAACTGTTTTATTCCAAAGTCATACTTAGCCACTATGATAAACTTTTTATTTTTCAAAGTAAATCTCAAGCATTTGAACACATACAAAAGTTAAAATGCACTCACATGTGAGAGGCACTGTTGGTTACCTAACCAGCAGCACTTTTTTACTTGCCAACAGAATCTAATGTTGACTATCATCATCCAAGAAGCCATGTCCTTCAACGGAAGAAGCCAATTATAACGGTCCTACTCCCTTTGCCAAGTGATAGTTTAGGCATGTGTTAAGTGACCCAATTCTGGCTAAAGCTACAAAGGGCCATCTGCTGGGGCTTCTGAGAAGGTTGTCATTCTTCCTAAATGCAATATAAGGAGATATAATTCCCTTTTCTCCCACTGTCACTGTCACCTGTGTGTGACACCTGCCACTTGTGGCAGGCACCTTGGGATCATGAAAAGATCCAGCCTAAAAGGACAGGTCAGTCTGGGATGTCGGAGAACTCGAATCTTTGATAATGGTATTAAACTACTAAAATAACCAACCCTGAAAACATACGATCCCCAGCTTTCTTATGTATGAGATGATAAACATCTGTGTAGTTGACTTTCTATTACTTTGAAGCTACAAGCATCTGAAGTGACAATCATTAACAGCAGAAGGCTGTTTTGCAGATACAGAAATGCTTTCTTACTTTGAGCCAATTCACTCTAAAGTAAATAAATCACTCAGAAACTCAGAAAGTGTATCAACAAATAAACATGAAAAGAGGAAATTTCCTATACAATAGTCAATTTTATATTTCCACTCTATTAAGTAGTCCCTGTAAATTTTATGCAAGTCTTTATTTCAAACTTTAAATTAGTGTAAAACTTAAAATGTTGGTTTTTCATGGTGCAATAACCATGGTACTCACTGGAAGCTAAGGGCCATAGTAAATAATGCTACCTTTTATCTATATCATATTTTCAATTTATAAAGTACATCTATAACTTACAGGATATTAGATATTAAATAGTAAATAGTAAATATCAATATCTTAAATGGTAACTTACAGGGAAGTAGGCATTAAGTGAATAATAATGTCTATAAACTATTATGGGGGGGTAGGATGTTAACTGGTGTTACAAAGGAAGCACTATGGCACCAGGAAAGTGTATCCACATACAACTTGGAATTCAGTAACTTCTTGTCAGGTGAATTTAAATTTATCTTCCCCAATGAAGAGGAAGAAAATATTCAAGATTAGGAAAAGGAGCTATTTGACTTAAGTAGGCAACAAGTTTTTCTGCTAAACATATCAAGAGAAAGCATTCCATAGAAATCAGAGTAAAAGACTGTATTTAGAATGAATTTTAGGTTTTTGAACACCAAGGGTTTTAGTAAAAGTGACTCCAGAAACAGAAGAAATAATGTCTTTACAAAAAAAAAATTGTTAGGACAAAAATACCAATAAAGATGCAGGGGAAAAAATCAATTCATTTGTGAAAATCCAAGGACTGCAAATTGGAAGCAAATTGCTTAGCCACCCCAATTAAAAATTCTCACTAGTTCCTTAGTGAGGAAGAACTAAAGAATGATATCAGAATCTGATGATTTAGTGGTTATGGTCTATATAGGTAGCCATATGCGGTTAAAATTCAGTGAGTTTTAGTCATTCTCTATTAATTCTTTTGTAGTCACTAAAAAGTCAAGTTGAGATTTTGGTAGCCAGCAAAACTGAGGAAGAATTTATTATAAAATCTTTTCTTAACAAAACAAATAAAAGTGTGCTACACACAAACACACATGAAATGAAACGGGGCTGGAAATGACGTTTGCTCTGAGTGGAATGCCTTCTCTCCCTCTTCATCTTCTTTCCCCACCCCATTCATTCTCCAAAATTTAAAAGTCCTGGTCTTCCAGAAGGACCACTCCAACCCCTATCTTTGTCACTTCCTAAACTGCCAGTGTGGATGTTTACTATGGATCTTTAGAGCATATTTACTTTCATCACAGATATGGTCACAACGGGTTAAATTTTTGTCTACTTCCTTACTTGAAGCTGAATGCCCTGAGTACTGGAAATGTGTCCCCTATCAGCACCTATCAGAATGTGTGCCTCTCAGATATGTTTACTGAAGGGATTCACAATAACCCTGAGAGGTGGTAAGCAGGGCAATTATCTATCATCATCCCCATTTTCAAATAGGACACTGCAATTAAAAGAGGTGAAATGACTCACCTAAGGCCAGCAGTCCTGAGAATGGTGACATCATAACTTCTAACTTCAAATGTCATTACTTTCTAACACATCGTATTATCTCATGTTTAAAGTAAATAAAGCCATTTTGAAACTTAAAATTTATTTTACCTGTTCCAAAAGTAAAAGCATTCCATGGTTCAAAATCTGAAGAGTATAAAATAATACAAAGTGAAAAGGCAACCAACTAACTACCCACAACCAAGTCTCCAAGCACTCAGTTCCCACCACCGGAAGCAACATATTATCAATTTCTTGTCTATTCTAAATGAAAGAAATTAAATGCTTAATTTGATGGTATTTATTACCATATCTCCCACTACCCATTAATTAATACACTAAGATGGAGATGGTTCAAGTTATATTCACTGCTTATGTAAAATGAACTAATTTTAATAAGTAAGACAAAATCTGTTTCGTAAACACCTACAATGATGCATACCAAATGTAAAATCAGCACCACTATGTTTTTTGCAATATTGTGAATTTAAGAGATTAATAAACTGATTAATCTCAGGAAATAATAATTTATACAACACAAATGCAAAACTAATTATTTCACTAATCCTCTAAACTGTCCCTTAAAGGTTTTGAAATGTCAATGAAATTGAAAAGTGTGTACTTACTGAAGGGCTAAGGACACCACTGTGAATAGCTTTGGCTTGAGTTTGTATGAGAAAGCAATAGTACCTCCCACAGCTACTTCATCTCCATACAAAACACTCTCACAGTTTTTTTAAATTTCACTAAATTTATTGAGGTGACTGGTTAATATCGTCATATAAGTTTCAAGTGTACTTTTCTAAAGTACATGATCAGTGTGCACACCACCCAAAGTCAAATCTCCTGTCAACAAATATTTGCCCCGCTTTACCCTTTACTACCCCACCCCCTTTTCTCTGGTAACCACCATACTGTCATCTGTGTCTGTGAGTTTCAGTTTTATATCCTACATAAGTGAAATCATATGGTTCTTAGCTGACAGTTTTAACCACCACTTAAAAGAATAAATCTGTGTACATTTGACTTTCTATCTTCTCCTAGATTTGTATTTCTGTCTTTACAACATCCCTATTTAGACACCCCACCAGCAATTAACTGAAGCAGGTTGAAAAGTGAGCTCATAATTATCCTATTCTAAAACAAAACCTTTTTCCCCAACCTGAACTGTGAACATCAGAATCACACAAGTACTGGAAAGTAGGCCTGACCTGTGAGAAGTTCAAAGAAAAAGAGCTAAGTTGTCTGCACACTAACCTTTACAAACTAGAGTATTAGCAGAGGAATATCCAACACCATCATTCTATCTTGTAAAATAGTTCTATTTGGCTAAAACAGTCAGATAGATGGTAGACTCCAAACTAATATAGGTTGTCACAACTAAAATGGGCAAAGAAAATATAATTTGATGTAAATAACTTCAACTGATTGATGATTTTCATTTCTTGAAAATAAAGCTTGTTAAGATACCTGAATTTTATCAAATTATAAAATGAGTCCAATTTAATACTATTTTACATAATAATATTCTTAGTGATCCACTAACTCAAGTTATTTTCAAAATTACTGCTGAGAAAATTTGAGAGCTGAAACTGTGAGTTTTTAGTTGTAGAGCTCAAGGATCCAGAGAACTTATGACTTTGGGACTGTTAAAATACTTTGAAATGTAACGTGTTTACTCAGCCTATTGTACTGAGGTTTGTTCATCAGTTTAAGAAGAAACATGTACAGAGATTTTTTGTATTTTTATATTATTGACATCAAGATACTGTTTAAGCTCTATGTATAGAAGAATGACAGAATATTAATTCTTAATTAATATTAATAGCAATTGTTTTCTTTCTTTGATTAACTCACAGTAGTAGGATAGACTACTATGATTATATATAAACACTTCTATAACATCCCTTTCTGTAGTCAACCTAAGAAACACAAGTAAGGATAGCCACAGCATTAGGGTTAAAGAAAGAACCAGAATATTAATAATCAGTAGTAATAATCATTGGTAGTAATTTCCATTCAGAAAAATGTAAATCAAAACTAATTTTCATTCTATGATCCTATTGTAAGTTATAGAGTAATTTGGTATGATAAAGAGCCCTCTTTCGCTGTATATTTATTTTGTACTTTACCACATATAAAGAATTTTTTAAAACTTAAGCCAATTTCCTAAGTTTAACTGCTTATATATTACTTTTAAATAATATTTGGTAATGGTACTTCAGAGCTGTACTTGACATAATTTTAATAGCTCGTGAATCTGGTTTGAACATTTG
>PVKM010004126.1:0-20000 GCA_004027735.1 Carollia perspicillata | reverse complement strand
GATCTACTGTCTTTTGAAGACTCAGTTTTATATATAGAATATTTCTAATAGCATACCTCTTTGAAGTTAACAAGTATCATGATTAAGAAAAAATTAAAACCAACTTTTACATCAAAATGAATGAAAGAAACCCTTTAAGGTGCTAGAAAATTAGCGTCAGAGCTAGAAATAAAATTCTGGTTGTCCACATTCCAGGCCAGAGTTCTTGCTTTTTGAAAAAAAACACAGTGGAGTGGCAATTGATGTCACGGTCACATGTATTTATACCTATATTGTAATTCCACCATGTTTTCATAGAGATATATGTATCGTTTTCTTTTTAAAGAATTATGGAAAACGAGCACCACAGCAATTCTATAAAAAGTATACAGAAACAAGCAACTGTACTATTTTTCCAGGTAAATTTGATATTATCAGTCTAAATTCATTTTGGGGAATAAAATCATTCCTAACTTTTACTTGACATTTATTAGGAAATTTTATAAATCCAAAAATTCTGGCTCTCTTTTCCCACATTAAGAAACAAAAAGGCAAGAACATGAAAAAGATATTCAGCTATTCAAACAGAAAATAGAGAAGATATAGCCCAAATATAAATTGTAAATCTAACTCAGCCAAACTAGAAGTACGTAAATGTTAGTATGTAACTTCATTATAATGAAACAGTAAAAGAAACAAAATATAGGATATTTGGCCTTGTGAAACTTAAGTACAAAATATATACAAATGTAACAATTTTTAAAGACAAATAGAAAAGATGGTACAATATTCATGCTGATAATATGAGTAAAACTAAAGCAGAGTTAGACAGTTAATCAGGTAAAGCTTCTAGTTTTAGGATTTTGAAGAAAAATGTGAAAATAAATCACTGAGTAAGGGAATTTCTGGCTTACAATTTAGTTTTAAGATTTCATATCCTAAGAATCCTCTTTAGTAAAAGACTTAGATATTTAGTAAAGGTTACCTTCCCATCAAAACCATGCATCTAGTACAAGTACTGAAGAAAAGATGGAGAAAAATCAAGAAATTATGCACATTTTTTCCTAGAATAATTTCAAAACTATAAGCATCTCTACTCTCTGAAATATAGGTACCATGCACTCTAACTGAAACAGATTAGGAAAAAAGACCAAAAAAGGGCCTTAAAAGAGCCAAAATAAAGGTCAAAATTTACAGTTTATACATGTGATTTACAGGAGAGATCTCAATGTCCTCATTCAGAACAGTTATTGTTTAAGTATAATTCTATAAATTTTGTTTCCTGTGTTTTAAAGTAATAGTTTAGGAAAGGAAAAACTAGTACTACAGAAGGGAATGCTGATAAAACAACAATGAAAATCTAAGAAAGAGAAAGAAGAACCATGTAAAGCAAGGCAGTTAGGGTCCTTTCGTGAGACCATAACAACTTGATAATCCCTAAGGGTGGGTCTTACCTTATTTATAATAAAGGACAGCCATAAATCTGAGAATTAAAAAAGTTAAATGATACTAATATGTTCTGTTTAAAGACAAAGACAATTTTGACAGATATTCACATGAGAAAAAACTAATACTCATGGAGCTGATGACTATGTTTGGTTTGTGTTCCAATGGAAAGGTCAGGAAGTAGTCTACTGAAGGGCCTCACTAAAAAGCATTCCTCTCCTCAGTCAATAATCACAGCCAAGGTTCTGGTTCTCCCACCACAGGTACAATCACGTCTTAAAGAGTAGGATATACAGTGGCCAGTGCAGCTCGGTTAGAGCATCGTCTGCATCCTCCCATAACCCAAGGGTTGTGGTTTGATCCCCAGTGGGGCTGGCCAATGCTTCTCTGGCCAATGCTTCTCAATGTTTCTCTTTCACATAGGTGTCTCTCTCTCTCTCTCTCTCTCTGAAATCAGTGGAAGAATATCCTCAGGTGAGGACAAAAATAAAAACAGTAGGATAACTGTTGGTTAATGAGGCTGATACATAATGCTAGAACACCAATTTATTAACATACAACAAGGAGCATAATTGTTACCAGCACTAGAAAAGTCTTTTTCCAAAAGGCAAACCCATAATCTTATGATAGATGTACTCATGTGAAAAACCAAAGCCTTACCAGAAAGTTGATTGGTGAGTATGGAACCAGAAAAAGGAGAACTATATAAACAGAATATTATAGCTTAAGTAGTTGATAGCCTTTCCAGCATTAGTATTCTAAAGAGATATCTCAGCAGCTCTGTTTTGTATTGTTTAACTATGCTTGGAATTTACTTAAGATCTCTTTTGGAGGAACAAAGCCCCATTTCTAAAGAACAAAGTTCAAAAACTACTGTTTTACTTAAAGGAGACAGGGTGGTCTTACAAACAGTAAGAGTATATACTCAGAAGGCCCCTGTCTCCTGTACAGCACTGAGTTGGACAAAACCAACATTTCCTTTATTCTGTGCTTTTACTGTTGACCAAATGTCCTTCACGTTAACACACTTAATACATTCTCTTTGTGGAAAAGATAATAGAGCCAATCAATTAACAGTCTAGTCCTATAAGACTAGGACCCATTCTCTCAGACATCTTAGTATCTTTATTATGATCTATTAAAGGCTGATTTTATTCTATCCTGAGACTAAATCTTATTTCCAGTTTCTTGGATAATATTTAATGTAGTAATAATTTAAGTATTGACAGCAATACCATATAATACATTTCAAAAATGTTTCCAGTCAGAATAGTTAAAGTAAAATAATTTTTGGTATTTTTTTAACTCAAAAGCTTAGATATTCAGAAAGACTATACCCTTAAAACTGTATTCAGCTAAGATGTTTTACTGAGTTGAATAGTATTGCCCAAAATTCATGTCCACCGGAAACCTCAGAATGTGATCTTTGGAAACAGGGTCTTTGTAGATATAATTCATTAGGACAAGGTCACACTAGGTTCAGGTGGGCCCTAATCTAATGGCTGATGTCCTTAAAGAAGAAGACAAACAAGAAAGAAGGCCACGTGAAGACAGGCAGGGAACAAGTTATACTGCCACAAGCTAAAGAACACCAAGGATTGTTGGCAACCATCAAAAGCTGTAGAGGCAAGAAAGAGTTCTTTGCTAGAGCCTTCAGAAGAAGGAACATGGCCTCGTTGACAACTTGATTTCAGACATCTAGTCTCCAGAAATATGAGAGAATACATTTTAGTTGTTTTAAATTACACAATTTATGGTCATTTTATTTAGACAGACCTAGGAAATTAAGATAGATGTTAATGCAAACTGAATCACGTTTTATACTTCTGGAACAGCAATGTTTTAAAGGACATGAATTCAAGTGATCTGCTGTTACTAGGAGGGCACAAGAACAGAAACCTTCCAGTTTCAAGACCTAGAATATTTCCACTATACCATATTCTATCATCCATCCATCATTTACCATATGCTTACAACATGCCAAGCAGTGAGCAATGAACAAGATAACGACTATTCCTTTGCTCATAGTGATCTTGGTCTAGTCTCACACAACAGGTTGTGAAAGTCCTTCCATGTCAATGCATACAGCCCTACATCAGGTCTTTAAGAAAATAATTATATAGTCTTTATTTGATTAGTACTATATTAAGCAATATCCTACCAATATTTATATTATATCCAATTTTTCAATAGCATTACAAACACTGAGATGACATCATTATACATACATCTATGCTCTTATCTGATATCTTGTTTAGATGAAAATCTTAGCATGGTATTTCTAGGTCAAGGGGTATGTACATTTTATTTAATGATGTGCATTGCCAAACTGCCCTCCACAAATATTGACATTCCCATCAACAGTGAGAAGAAAGCCCATTTCTCTTACCAACACTTGGTATTGGTGTTTTCATCCACGCTAATGTTATAGGTGATGAACAATATCACTGCCGTGCTTATCTCAATTATTTGATTATTAGTGAAGATACAGCCATTAAGGGTACAGAGTCTGGAGGTAGACTGTCTGAATTTGAATGCTGGTTCCACTGGTTGAAAGTTACTTAAATTCTTGGTACTTCAGTTTCCTCAACTGTAAAGCAATATGAATAATGGTATCTGCCAATGATACTATCTGAGAGAATTAAATGGGCTAATATTTGTAAAGTGCTTACAACCATACCTAGGTCATAGTTAGTGCTATTATTAATACTTCATATGTCATCCAATCCTACTTTCTATGTGTGTAAATTTCCAGTTTATATTCTTTCCTACTTTTATGCTGGAATATTCATCTTTCTTATTAATTTATCCTTTATCTTTTATGTAGTTGATAAACACTTTCCCCAATAGGTCATTTGTCTTTTCATTTTTTTTTCCTCCTCTTTACCATTTCCCGAGAGAATTTTATTTTATAATGTTTATACAGTCAAGTCTATCTTAACTTTATGGCTTCTAGGTTTTATGTGGATAAGAAAGCATATTCCGCAAATAAAATAAAATAACTAAATTATAAAATAAAAGGCAGTTATCAACTTCATTTTTTTTTTGTTCTTTTAGGAGGAGAAACTTCCAGAAAACGTGAGAAGTAATTTCTAGGTACAGTTTCAGGGTGGCTTAATAGTCAGGGTGGCTACTAGTGAGAATTGAAGAAACTTATTACAACCTTTTCTCCTTAAAGGACTTTTATAGAAAAAAAAGTGAAAATATCTTCCCAATTAGTGATTTGGGACACTACTAAAATCATTTCCTAGAACTACAGCTTCTCTACTGAGTGACAAGTTTTCTGTTTCAGAATTTCTCTCAATCCTAAAATTTTTTCCCTATGAACAAATAGGTATCTATGTCCTAGGAAAGCATGTATCTAGGTTTTGCATAATATTGAGAGATTCTGGGGTACTGATACCCTGAATAGATACAAAGAATCACAACATGAAAGACAGGCTCCTAAGTGAGGTACTAAATTTTTACTGAGATTGGCAAATGCCAAATTAGAAACAAAACATTTTAATGTACTTAATCTGCTCCATTTTCCTCACAAAGGAAATTTCATTGTGCTTGTCCACCTAGGCATGCCTCATCATTCTAGCTCTTTTTCATTCTAATTACAATCCAAATTTTGCTTTCTTTGTAGATTTTGCTGCACTTTTTCTTCCAGGCAATTAAGAAAATTTAAATAAAATTATTTAACACAATATCCATGGCATAATGCAGACCACCATCCCTGATTAAATATAATGCCATCATAACCTTTAGTGTGATTCAACTACTGGTCTTTAGTCCATATTTGCAACTTGAATTTATTTTAATTTTCCTGAAAGTATTAACCATTTTGGTAAAAACTAGATTTTAGCTTCCCCCCATTAAGTATTCATTTTATAATTCTATTCCATTGAAAAGTAAACACACTAAGAGCATTCAAGTTTATTTGGCTTAATTTGTATTTCGCATACCCACATGCTTAGTTTTCACTCTTCTATTATTTTACATATTTTATATGCATTCTGAGTGGTGTCATTAGCTTTTGGCAAATATGAGAAGGCCGGTTTTATATGCCTTACTCATAGGTTTGCATTATAAATGAAATAAGATAAAACAAAATAGGATTACCTCCACTTAAAAGAAACTGCCTAAGCAAAAATGCATTCGTTTAAAATAAACACTGACTGTGCAGCTACTACTAGCATTTAACTAGACATAGTATTGGCTTGGCCATAAAGTCCACATGGTTTTTTTTCTGTAAAATAAAAGACACATTTTTCATTTTCAACAATAACTTTATTGATTTGGATTTGAGTATGTTGGCTCTCTCCCACGTGGTATAATGTTGACTGTTCTCAATTAATGTCTCAATTTGATCAATTTCAACTGGTCTACCCACCCATGGACTATCGTCCAGCGAGAAATCTCTAGCACAAAAGTCTGCAAACCACTTCTGACATTTTCAATCAGACACAGTACCTTCTGCATATACTGCACAAATCTTTTTTTGTGTATCAGTTGCATTTTTACCTTTCTTGAAATAATAAAACATAATATGCCAAAAATGTTGTATATTTTCTTCCATCTTCAATATTAAAATGGATATACAAAAATTCATCAATTTTGACAATTTTTTAAATGCATGCTAATATGACAGCTATCACAATGCAATCTAACAAAATTGTTTCAAATGAAGTTAAAGACGACTAAGTGATACTAGAGCCATCTTACGGAAAAAACCAAATGAACTTTTTGGCTAACCTAATACATCAGAGATCCAGTTGGTTCTAAGTTAAAAATCTAGCTGGAAAAAATTATGAAATACTAAGAAACTACTGTTTTCTTTACCTCCACAATTCAGCCTTCAAACTGTCACTGGAATTCCCCTGCTTTACTCAAATAATTTATCAAATAAACAGAAACAATGCCTAGAGAATTCCACATTTCTCAAAAGGACATTAAAGACCCTGTGACTGTATTTCCCCTCATACACTCCTTGCTTTATACCTCTATTACAATGTTCATGCTATGGTTGAAATATGTTCTGTTCAATTCCTAAATGAGCTCTGGAGATGTTTTTTTATTTCTTTTGCTAACAGGAAAGTATCCTCTTCCCTGTCTCCACTTCCTCGTCTCCACTACTCAAGATCTACCTCAAATGTCATCTCTTCTAGGAAGCCTTCCTCAATGTATCCAGCAGTAGAATTTTAATTCTATTAAACTGATTTCTTCTCCCAAATAACCGTGACCTAAATTATTGTATCTTCATAACATAAATCTATATAATGCTTTACAACTGATTTACTTGCAACAAATAGTTATCTCAATTAATAACCATTCTGTATGATCACATTAAAAATAATACAGAGGGATATTACGTTTAGTAACTGTACAGTAACTAAATGTATAGATCTTACATTAAGTAATTGAAACAACAGAATTCAGTTGTGCCTGCTTAAACTAAAGGCATATGTATATATGGCTTCTGGAACCTAGAAAGAACTTTTGTAAATATATGAGACTAATAACCCCAAAAGTTTTCTAAAGGAAGATAGAACTTACAATCAAATAGTTTTCCTATTTGCTTAAACCAATAGTTATAGCTGCTCCTGAAGTTTTTGACATTAATATGAAAAGGCTCGTGCAGCTAAGGAGTCCGTCTTCTAGGTGTATATGATCACATTTGCAGATCTGATTCTTACACTGAAAGTATAACCCAAGTCTTTGTTGAAAGTAAAACAGCAGAGTAAATTCCTTACAGAAGCATGAAAGACTAGCTTATCTCCACTGACTATTTTCCAAGCTATCTTTGTCAAATTGTGTGTTAAGTGTTAGCCATGGGATTACTTATGTGATTGGAATTCTAAACCAAGTACAGTATTCCATAAATCAATTTATATAAAAATTCAGTCATCGATGCTCCTACTCAAGTCAAATAAAAGTTAAGCCAATGAAATGCAGGTGACTTAGGTTTTAGTTCCAATTCTTGACTACTTTGTAATATGATCTTGAGTAAGCTGCTTAAGTTCTGTAAGTCTCAGGGTCAACATCTGTAAAATAAGGGGGTTGCTCTAGATGATCCCTAGGGTATGTTGCAGCACAAAAAAAATGAAAGAAACATATCTTAAATTCATTTTATTAATGGAAGAAGTTAAACTATTAGCATAGACTGATATTTTTTTCTATTTATTTACAAAGCTGATAAATAATATTCTAAATTGCCCTAAAATGCTTAGTTGGGTTTTTCAGGTCAATAAATCTAGCACTTGATAGTTAAACTTAAACTATCAATTTCCCTTCAGTTTACTGATGCATCTTTCATCTTTAGTAGCAAAGGTTGCTATAAAACTTCTATTTCTTTGCAACTCATGAAATAATTCATCCCAGTCTGGTGTTTCATCAATTTAACCGTTCTAATTGCCTTATTATCTGCTCTGGTGCAGTAGTAAAGCCTCTGAACATTTCATTTACCTCACCAACAAGAAAACCCCATATATCTGAGCCTTAAGAATATTACCTCTACCTCTTGGATGAGCAGAGGCATGAAGAACTTAAGCTCTCTGGAAAGCCAATATAATCTATCACTATTTAACTGTTTGTCAATGTTTATGCCTGTCTCAACTCACATTTAATGGAGCTTTTTATTGTTATTTTCCACTATAAAATTTTGAAGACACCTAAATGTCACTAATTCCCTTCTAAGTTTGGCATATATACTGCAATGTTACTCGGAGACACAATGATACAGTGAAAATATCTTTATATGGCCTTAAGTGAGTTACTTGCATGTCTGAGACTCAGCTTCCCCATGTAAAATAGGAGGACTGGCTGCAACATGGTAGTGAATATAAAATAAGTATATAGTTCCTGGTCCAATACTGCATATATGAGAGGTATTCAGTAACTGTTACTCAACTTCTTCACATACCAAGGGCTACCACTTGGCTGTGATTTTGCTTATTGAACTGGCCAGTCTAAAAACAGATTCTAGTCACCAGATACTTCTATAGGAGTATTTTCAAATGTCTGTTTGTAACCCATTAGCCAGGGTTGTAATCCATGTCACCTGAAATCAATTCACAGGGTTGTGATCAGTATTGTTTTAATAGAAGAAAACTGAAAACAATGTGCATACCACAGTGGTAATAACAGGAATTTCATTGAATGTGTGTGTGTGTGTGTGTGTGCGCGCGCGTGTGTGTGTGTGTGTGTGTGTACACACACAACCTTACGATGCAAAATAAAATACATTACTCTGGGTTGGATCAAAGCAGTTTGAGATAAGCTGCTCTACAGAGAAGGACAGTCATCTTTGTGGATCACTTCTCCCTATCCATCCTCCCAAAGGAAATGTGCTACTGAGACGAGTATTTCAAAGTCAAAAGAGGCCCACCAGCACTGTTCCTCTACAAAAACAGTTATATATGTTTGAAGTTACCTGTATTGTTAATAAGATCAAGGAGCAGAAATTTAACTCTTCCCTCAGAAATACCTTTCTTAACTATTCACCAAGGCTTCATCTCATCATTTTCTTCTTTTGAAACACAGTAGCAAGACTCCCCAGAGAGCCTTTTTAAAAAAAAGCCCTCTGAAGAAATTTACTGAAGAAACCCAGTTATCCAAATAAGAATATGATATTACTATCTAAAATCTAACCACAACTCTTTCAGTAAAGTACACTGATCTTTTGGGGAGAATATTTATTTTGCCTAAAAGCAGAACCAAATTAAATGGGAGTTGGGGAAAGGCAATTAGGGAAGCCTCTTCCTAAAAAGTGATGTTGAAATTAGGATTTGATGGATGAGTAAGAATTAACAAAGCAAAGCAGAGAGGAGGGGTATGTGGTAGAAGTAGCAAGCAGGAAAATAGCATTCTAGGTACCAAAAAGAACATGAGAGATTCTAAAGCAAGAGAGTTTATGGAAAGTTGGTTTGAGGGTTCACCAAGTGTGGAGGAGAATAGTAACAGATAAAGTTAAACAAGAGAGAAGGTGGGGGGACAGAATGTAACTTTATAAAGCTATACTAAAGAATTTCGATTTTCTCTAAATGCAATTGCAGTCATATTGGATAAGTGGCATAATCATATTTACCTTTTAAAAATATCACTGTGACTACAATATGGAGAATGCAATAGAGGGGGGCCATAGACTAGGGTCAGACACGGGAATATGGTAGTATTCCATGAGAAAGATGGTGGTGGCCTAGTCTAGGTGGTAGCTGTGGGAATTAAGATATGTTTATAAGGTTAAACATTATTTTAACCATGGTGAATGATGGCTGTGGGAAGATAAGGGAGTGGGGGAAGCTAAAAGTAGTGCCACTGTCTGAGAGAAGGAGTCCAGAAGAGAGAAAACATAAAACTATTATGTTTAGATCACAGTATGTTTGAGATGCCTATGTGACATAAGTAAAAATGTTCAGAGCTAATTTAAGCTGATCCACATCAATATGGGTGATCTTTGTTTTGCTGCTATTGTTAAGGAAAGAACCAGACTATAGTGGGTTAAGTGACTGGGAGGTTGGAGTGTGGAGCCTGTGAATACAGACAACTCCTCTGACAAGTTTGGCTCTTAGGGAGGAAAATGAGATAAAGGTTGCTGTTGATTCTTTAAGATGTTAGTGACTTCATCACGTTTCAATACTTGGTAAGAAACCGATAAAGAGATTAAAGACATAGAAAAGAGATGAGATAAACATATAGGACTAGAGGATAGCATGTAGAGCACAGGTGGAATGTTGACTTTCAATAAGAGGTCCAGATCTTTGATTCTAAGAGGAAGTAACAAGTGAAGTAGGGGTGCAAATGTAGGTAAGTCTGTAAGTTTGGTGGCACATGCGACACATACAAAGGGCACCTGATTCTGCCATTAGCCAGGGAAGACTTCAGGAAAGAAGTAATGATTAAGCAAGAGACCTAAATATTAAGGACTATTAAATTTTAATCTGAGCTGTATGTGGGGGATTTTCTAGTCAGAGAAAATTGCACAGTTAGAAAACGACTAAAGGGAGATTTGATATTCAAAAGTTGATATATTTACAACCTGCCTGGGTGGCTCAGCTGAGGAGAGCGTTGACCGTACACCAAAAGGCTGCAATTCAATCCCCAGTCAGGGCACATACCTAAGTTGCAGGTTTTGTTCTGTCAGGGTATGTACAGGAGGAAACCAAACGATGTTTCTTTCTCTCCCTTCTTCTCTCTCTAAAATCAATAAACATCCTTAAGTGAGGATTTTTTTTAATGATATATTTACAAGCCCCAAAACAAAGAGTAGGAAAATTGGCTTGAGCCTGGAATTGGCCCTTGGCTAAATTTCATCTACCTCTCAGGCTGCTGCTGATACAATTCAGGGAATACTTTCTACCCTGAGAGGTCACTCTAGTTAGCCTAGTCAGAGTACTCTAACAGTTGAGGATTAGAATATTTGAAGAACCGCGAGCACTGATTGATCAGCCAGCCATTTAGCTATGAATCAAACACTTCTTGAAAAACTGCTGAATTTTAGGCACCATCCTGGATTCCGAAGACTAAAAAAAGAATAAAGTACATTTTGCCACTCCCAAAGAGCTTCATCCTTTAATAGACAGAGTAAGCATAATGTTACCTAAGGCCCACAGCCCAAAGCAAATAACCTTTATTCCTTTTTTCTGCTTCATATTCCCCCTATTACCTTATATCCCCTTCCTCTACATGTCTCTCACTCATCCCTCCCTCTCTTACTGGCCATAAAACTGGATGAAAACAGAGTTCTACAGAAAGTACCCTCACAGGGTGATATGACCATAAATTCCTAACTGAGCAGAGATCTTGGTGGGTAGTCACACCCAGGTATGCATTTAACTTTAACTATACTATAGTTAACTTTTACTTTTAACTTTTACCTTTAACTTTTACTATAACTTTAGTAAAAGATTTATCTTTACCTTAAGCAAGCCCTGTCCATTATTTCTGTGCATCTAGGTTAACACACTTAAAATAATCATCCTCAAAAGAGCACATAATCTTGTTACCTATCCTTTAATTCAATTCCTACCTTGCCTTCTCCCACTTTCATGTAATCTTCCTTAAATTCTCCTCTTAATTTCAGATGCATAAAAGAAGCTGCAAACTGTCCTTCTACAGAAGCATTTGAGATCTTGCTTCCTGGCATGCCATCGGTTTGGTTCAAATAAACTTATAAAAGTTCTCTACAGGTTTTGACATTTTTAAAAAGATTTTTCTTATTTATTTATCTTTAGAGGAGAAGGGAAGGAGAGAAGGAGAGAAGTATCAATGTATGGTTGCCTTTTGTGCATCCTCTGCTGGGAACTGGCCCACAACCCAGGCATGTGCCCTGACTGGGAATTGAAGTGCGGTTGTTTGGTTCATAGGCCTGTGCTCAATCCACTGAGTTTTCTTATATCACCAATGCAAATGGTCTCCAAAAGAATACAAAGGACATTTAGGAATATAACATTTGAAGACTTAACTCTCAGTAAATACCCCAAAATGTTCATGTAATAAATGAACATTTCTTATATCACCAATGCAAATGGTCTCCAAAAGAATACAAAGGACATTTAGGAATATAACATTTGAAGACTTAACTCTCAGTAAATACCCCAAAATGTTCATGTAATAAATTTTAATTTTGCTGACATACTATTCTGAAGGTTATGGGCTGAGAAGATGGTATTCAGACACAAGTCACCAATATGTGAATGAGTCTGACAACTGTCCAGCACTGAATTTCAATATGGCTTCTCTTTTCTTTATTTTATCCTTGTGCGGCAAAACTCTAGGAAATGGGTTAAAACACAAAAAACATTTTATTTCTTGCCAGAAAAAGATCCAGAAAAGGAAGTAAATTGCTAGAAGTAGTGATAATACTAAGTAAAGGAATTTAAGGAGATTACTGTTTGTAAATTTGGGGATTTGATCTCAGAACACATCACTCAACAAAACATAAACTGTGTATTGTATTTTCCTACATTTCCATACCACTGTCTATAACATAAGAACAACAGCCAGAAAATTCTTAATTGGCCTGAAAGGTGGAATAACTAACTGAGAGTCTCAAAGATTTGATAATCAATTATAGGATTAAGGCATTTTATCACACCATTAGACTTAAAAAAAAAAAAACAAAAAACAAAAAACCTGTCTAGGAGAAATAAATGCCAGAGTCAAAAGTTACTGCCCTACTAAAAAATGGTTAAAGGCATGTAAGAGACCTAAACCCTAGATTGTAGAATCTATTTTGCCACTTAGTAACTGTATGCCTTTTGAAAGTCAATTTCTGTGTAATCCAGGGCCCTGGAGAAGGGAACACTAAAATGAGATTAAACCTGCAAGGATTTTATCAGTGCAAATATTCATGAGAAAATGGGAAGGTGGCTGGGAAAGGCTGGGAGAATCATCACACAATGATGCAATTTGGACCATGAAGAAAAGAGTGAAGAATGGTTAGGAAGAAGTATCCTAGACTGCAACGCAGTTTTAGAAAGATTTGACAAGATTACCCATGTCTCCCAGGAAAAGGCAGGTCTGCCAATGACCTTGAGAAAAAAATGTAACAGATTTCACAGTCCAGTAGCTGGGGACCTTGGTTATCACATTCCCTGAGCATGAATGTCTTCAAGTTACATTCTCATGGATACCCCAACCTTTTCTAAGAGTTTTCATGCCTATAAATTCCCTATTTTTTGTCATTCCTATTTTACAAGGTCATTCCAAGTATCACCCTAGGCACTAGGGATATAACGGTGAACTAGAATAATATGGTATCTATCCTCAAAGAACACTCTACCTGAAGATACAGAGAAGTAAAGTAAAGAGGCAAGTAAAATACTGTGTGGATCATTCATTGTCACTCACCTAAAAACCTATGATGGCTCTCTACTACTTGTAGAAAAAAATCTATACTTCATAGTATTACATACACAATTGGTCCTAATATATGTTATGAACCTTCTCTCTTACCAACTCCTTGGTCCCCATACACCCCAAATGCTCTAGTCCATCACAACCCCTGGTTCTCAAATATAACATACTGAGTCACACTTCCATGCTTTTATACACACAAGAGGTATAGTTCTACCTAGAATGTGACTTATACTTGGCCTTCTACTTGGTCCACTCAAATGTCACTTATGATAAGCTGATAAGCCTACAATTGGTGGTTCTCAACAGGGGCAATTTTCTGCCCTAACTCCACCTACCCTCCCCCACTAGGATCCTTGTTGATAACCACAGACCAGGCTTTCGAGAGGTTAGAGGGGATAACTGGAGAGGCCACAATGAGGGATGGAGCTAGGCCAGGGGGATGGAACCTGAGCGACACTTCTGTACCAAACCACACCCTCAGTGGCATGCAGCCGGACAACACCTTAGCGAACTGGAGCCACAGCAAGGACATGATCCTTAGCCAGAAAGCAAGGTGGCCGAGAGAAAGTTCTTATACTGAGGATGTGTAAGGGTAGCAAGATAACTGGATAAGAGGGAAAAAGCCCTCCTACCTTCTTTCCTACCAGATTGGGGCTGGGACTAGAGGAAGCACAATAGAAATTAAAACAGTGGCAGGGGAGGTGCCAACCAAGGAGGCAGGGGAAAGAAGGGATTAGTTGGGAGGCAGACCCATTTAAAGGATACAAAAGTTTGGGAGGTTAATTGGTCTTTCTGAGGAAGCACCAGGTCTGTCCTACAGCTAATACAAACCGAGGGAAACAAAGAAATCTCTCTCACTCATGACTTGCTGCTCAAGACCTGTATTTACACAATAGACTGGCCTGTCCTCTTCGTGGGCCATGTGACCTTACCAGTCATGTGGCCCATGGCCTCCAAGAGGGACTCTCTCTCTTACTGACCTGGTGGAGCAATTGCCAGTGCCTTTGCACGCTTTATGGCCCGGGAGCATGGAAACTTGTGGCCCTAGAAACTGCACAGCCAACAGCAGAACTGGCTCCAAACACAGCCGCCAGGAGAAAACCTATAGCTGGACAGCAGCTGGGAACAAGCTAAGCTACCCAGACGACCACTCAGCAGCCTCAGGCTCCAAAGGACAGCACTTTAAAATGGAGGATGCTGCCTTTGATTTTGGTCTTGCTGAGGCAGCTCACTTTAGAGGGGGAGATGGGTTTTGAAACAAGGAGGCCCCTATTCTCCCAGATCATTCGGCATTCCAATAAAACCATTTTTCCTTTCTCACCAGCCTCTGCCTCTAGAGTTTGCCTTTTGGCGACAGTAGGTAGCCAAACTCCACTTTGGTTTGGTAACATTGTGACAATTTTGCTTTTCATAAGTGTGTGTGGGAGGGGTGCTACTGGCATCTAGTAGGTAGAGGGCAGGGATGCTATCAAACATCCTACAATGTAAAGGACAGCCTTTACGTTTACCCAGCCAGAAGAAAGAAATATCCAGACCCAAAGGTCAAAAGTGCCATGGTTGAAAACCTTACCCTAGAGGCAGTATGCCGTAACTTCATCTGAGCTCATAAAACATCCTGTCCTTAATTCCATGACTTCTGTCTTTCTGACACCACGAGCTCCTTGAAAAGAGAGTATTATTCATCTTCCTATATATCCAATAACTTCACATAATCAATCTCACCTCCTTTATAAATTTGTCAAAGTAAAAAAAAGGGATACTCAACGTACTGATGTCACTCAACAGGTGCTCCCATCATTGCCCTACCACTTGCTGGCTGTTTATCTTTGGGCAAATTACTTAAACTCAATTTCTTCATCTGTTAAATGTGGATCACTGCACCTACTTCACATAAGAATTATGATTGTCAAAAGACACACACATGAAGTGCTTAACTAATGTATGGCACATAGTAAAAGCTCAAAAAATATCAGCTAACACTGCTGTTCCCATGCTTTGTCATGTTGTCAGAATAAGCAAAAGGAAGCTAAATGCTAGGGCAGAAGGTAGTAAGAAATTTTAGAAGCAGAAACATCAGTATTCAGCAACTCAATTATAAAAGTGATATATAACTGCCTTTCCTTTTTCAGCATTTTCTCACCACTCATTAGTTTCAAAGCAGTGCTTTGAATAACATTTATTTATAATTCGGAACAATGCTGTAATATTTATTTGTAATTCAAAATGCTGTCTTTGCTACTAAAATAAACATAAGTCACAAACTTAGTTTATTTAAGTTTAATAACACCATTTTCTAAGTAAAATGTCATTAATTTCATGGAAGACACTAGTCTGAATTTTCACGAGTATAAATCTGAATATCTGGTATTAAGGAATATTAAACTAAAATATATAACATGTTATGTGTTACAAAGCACTTATGAATGCTCTTTTAAGTACAAGTTGATCCCCATTGGGGAGTTGATTTTGGCAAAAACTGAAGAACAAAGTTCTGGTGAAAAGTGGTCAATATTCAGCATAGAGCCTTACGCATAGTAAATACTCAGTAAGTAGTTGTAGAAATAAATCCAGTGAAGGGATTCTTGGGCAAGGGAAAATTTATCACAGTCCAGATTGGCAGTAGAATTAGTAGCTAACACAATGCTATCAGTTACCATCTCCCATTTTCTCTCACTAACATCATTCGACTTTAGCTTATTAGAAAGTATTTTTCCTATGAGAAGAAAGTCAGGGATATTCAAGGACTGTGATAGCCACTTAAAACTGCAAGAAAGAAGAAAAGAGAAAGAGAAAGAAATCACAGATACAGACAACAATGTGGTGGTGCTTGCAGGGTAGGGGGTGGAGGTGGAAGAGGGTGTAAGGGGAATAAATGGTAGTGGAAAAAATACAATAAAAATAAAATAAAATAAAATATTTAAGAACCGCAAGAAAGATGAGCTTCTCTATGCTTACTGCTGGGGAAAGAATTGGTTGTCAATGCCTTCAAATTTCCTAGTCGTATATCTTCCAAAGATTGTATAACCCATATATGAAGACTGAAAGGTTTTTTGTCTAGTTGGTTCCCAACAGAAAATGTCGGCCTTTAGAAACATCTCAAATTGCCACTCAATATTTGTTTCACCATTTCAATTATTTCTAATTTATGGGGAAAAAATCCAGCCCAACAGAAGACTAAATTGCAGAATCTGATACTAAAATAAAATGTTAAAAAAGATTAACTTTATAGCAAGCATCTGTTCTAGGAAAAGGTGAAATCGTTTGATACAATACAAAACTGATTTTTTTAATTTAAATTATATTTTACTGTTTATACTATTACAGGTGTCCCAAATTTTCCTGCTTTGCCCCCCCACTCAAAGCCCCCATACACACTCTCTCAGGCAACCCCTACACCATTGTCCATATCTATGGGTCATGCATATCTGTTCTTTGGCTATTCTATTCCCTATGCTGTACTTTACATCCCCATGACTATTCTGTAACTACCAATTTGTATTTCTATATCCCTATACCTTTATCTCCCATCCCCCTGAACCACCTCCCATCTGGCAACCATCAAAACATTCTATGTATCTATGATTCTGTTCCTGTTCTGCTTGTCATTAATTTTATTTTTTAGATTCAATTACTGATAGATATGTACCTAATACCACTTTACTGTTCACATTTTTGATCTTCTTCTTCTTCTTCTTAAAGAAAACACTAACATTTCATATAATGGCTTGGTGGTGATGAAGTCCTTTACCTTTTTCTTGTCTGGGAAGCTCTTTACTTGTCCTTCAATTCTAAACAATAGCTCTGTGGGATAGAGTAATCTTGGTTGTAGGTCTTTGCTTTTCATCACTTTGAATATTTCTTGCCAATCCCCTCTATCGTGAAAAGTTTCTTTTGAGAAAGCTGACAGTCTTAAGAGAACTCCTCTTTAGGTAACTTTATCTTTTGCTGCTTTTAAGATTCTCTCTTCATCTTTAACCTTTGGCATTTTAATTATGATGTGTCTTGGTATAGGTCCCTTTGGGTTCATCTTGTTTGGGATTCTCTGTGCTTGTGGAACTTGAATGTCTATTTCTTTCACCATATTATAGATGTTTTCTTTCATTATTTTTTCAAACAGGTTTCCAATTTCTTGCTCTCTGTTCTCTTTCTGGCAACCCCATGATGTGACGATTTGCTTGAAGTTGTCCCAGAGGCTCCTTAAACTATCCTCATTAAATTTTTTTTCTTCTTGCTGTTCTGATTGGGTGTTTTTTTCTTCTTTATATTTTAAATCTCTGATTTGATTCTCAGCTCTATCCCTCTACTGTTGATTCACTGTTCTTCATTTCAGTTAGTGTATCCTTCATTTCTGACTGGATCTTTATGATACTTTCCATGCTATTTTTCATGCTGTTGAGGTTCTCACTAAGTTCACTGAGCATCCTTACAAACAATGTTTTGAACTTTGCACCTAGCAGACTGCTTGTCTCCATTTTGTTTAGTTCTCCCTCTGGAATTTTGCTTCATTCCTCCCCTTGGGCCATGCTTCTTTGTCTCCTCATTTTGGCAGCCTCCCTGTATTTGTTTCCACATATTAGGTAGTGCTGTTACAACTCCTGGCTTGGTAGAGTGGCCTAATGTAGTAAGTGTCCTAGAGGGTCCAATGGCACAGACTTCCCCATCATTCAAGCTGGACACTTAAGGATGCCCACTGTGTGGGCTGTGTATATGCCTCTCCCTCCCACCCCTGCAGCCAAACCTTGATTGCTGTTAGCCAGTCAATGGGAGGCCAATCAGCTGCAAGGACTGGCAGTGAACACTGACTTCCAACCTCTGACCACCATGAAGAATCAGCTGTACAAGGGTCTACTCCACAAAGTAGGACTTACTTTAGCAGGGCTCTGGTGCCCACTGAGTCTGCCCCTTGAATGTGTCGCTTGTGGAAGTGGTGGGGTGGTGGTGCTCCTATATGGTCTATAGCTATCCACTGGTTGTATAAGCTTCTGGGCCTCCCAAGAGGTACAGGCCAGGGTCAGCCACCCTGTGTTCTGTCCAGGGCCACCCAAACAAGCTACAAAGCAATTGCAGTTGACTACTACTTGTGCTAGGCTTGGAGGTACCCAAGTGAGTCCAAGACTTAAACCAAGGCAGCCGCTTCTAGCTCCAGGCCTGAGGCAACAGGCACAAGGCATGCTGAGGCCAGATGCTATTTATTTGAGAAAACTTAGGAAGACCTAAAACATGAACAAGACAAGCCATTTGTATGGAAAAGCCAGTGGAAACAGTCTGGTTGGGCCCAAAAGTTGGGTGGGGCACAGTCTCAGGGATTCACCAGGGCTGGGCAAACAGTGTGAACCAGGTTGATTGAATCTTAGATATGACACCTGCCTGCTGGCTCTGTGCAGGGCGGGGGGAGAGTGCTCAGAAAAGGAACAAGGGCTCCAGCCAGCACTTTTATCTGTGAGAAAGCTCCTCCCAGCTCTTACCCTGATGCTGAACAATTCAGTTCCTCCCAGTATGTCTCTGATGCCTTTCAAGCTACTGATCCTTGCACAGTGCTGGAGCTCAGAGGGAGTGGGTCCAAGTAAGTCTGTGTGCAGGCCCTTTAAGAGAAACTGCAGTTTGTCTTCCACAGTCTCAATCCCCACTGGTTTTTACAACCAGAAGTTACCACTTATCTTCCTGGCACTGGCACCCTAGGATAGGGGCCTGGTGTAGGGCTGGAACCCCTTGCTCCCGTGATGTCCCTCCCAATTTTTATCTACTAGTATGTGGGTGTGGGACCAGCCTGTTCTGCATCTCTACCCCTACTACCAGTCTGGATGTAGTTTCTTCTTTAATTCTGAAGTTGTAGGACTTCATTCAACTATTCTGATGGTTCTGAATAATAGTTGTTCTATATACTTTAGTTGTAATTTTGATGTGGTTGTGTGAGGAGGTAAGTCATGTTTATGTATCCAAACTTGATTGTAATCAAAAGACGAATCCTAACAAAAAAGTTATGCCCCAATACTACTATCTTCAGTAATAAACTCAACACCTAGACTTTAACTTACTCTTCAGATATTAATGTCATATCATAATAATAAATCCACAAACTGTATAATGCAATCTGTCATAACCATTTTGCTTCATTTTTTCCTTTGGTTTTAAACAGGCATGAGAAATCATAGAAATACACTTTGTGTATGTGTCATTCACTTCTGTATTCACTAAAATTGTACCATCTGGATCACAAATTAGGCACTATGCTTCTGTTTTTACTTCAAATAATTATCAAAGCCCTCAAGTTTTTGTCAAGTCTTAATTTATCTGAATCATATACATTATTTAATCCAGTCAATACATATTTCAGTGCTTACTTATTAACGTGCAATCAGCTTCTTCAAGATAAATTGTTTTGGAGACTTCCAGCCAAGATGGAGGCGTAGTTGGAAACACTGTGCCTCCTCGCACAACCAAGATTAAGGACAATAAAGATTTACAAATAGTAACACAACCAGAACACAGAAAACTGAACTACGGAAGTCCGACAACCATACAACCAGACTGGTAAGAGGGGCGGAGTTGGCAATCAGTGGAGAGGGAACGTGGCAGGAAAAGGCAGTGATTGGCAGACCCGGGAGCGTAGGTGGCATGGAGCTTGCAGACCCCAGACACATGGGAGGAGACAAGCGGAGCACGCAGGGCAGTTGGCCCATCACGGACACACATTCGCACACAGATAAACTAGGCAGGAGCAGGCAATGAGA